>NNCF01130850.1:61575-109077 GCA_002313205.1 Laupala kohalensis | reverse complement strand
TATATATATATATATATATATATATATATATATATATATATATCTGATTTCAATAGAGTACGATACCATTGGGTTTACAGCAATTCTGATCTTCCCATTGCATCTCTCAAAAACAAAATCCGAAAACTGAAGTTTAACCTCTTGTTCAATTTGCATAATAAATTTACGATTGTCACGAATACTATTGAATAAATCAGTTATTTTATCATTAAACCCAATGGGAATAGCCAAACAAAGATCATCCACCAATTTGAATATGAAAGGACATTGGAAAGGAAGTTTGGTGACTTCTATGTCTAATAAGTATCTCATACCCAAGTCTACCAATATGGGGGCAACACGACACCCCATAGCCACTCGATCTTTCATGACATAATATTTTTCATTAAATATTGTGTACCCACTACATGCTAATTTCACTAACTGGATGAATTCAGAATTTGTAAATTTATTTTTGCCACTAATATTGTTGAAATTTCTGAAATAATGTGAAGGGCAAAATCTAATGGTATTTTGGCAAATAGAGAACTAACATAAAGGGATATTAAATTATAATTGTTTGGAATCACCACCTTTTTGATATTATTATACAGTTGAAAATAGTCTTTGATGTATTTAAAACGAGAGAGACGTTTGAGAATGCTGCAGACATATTTGGCAATCCCATATGAGGGTGATCCAATTAAACTAAACACTGACCTAAGTGGTTTGTCAGACAAATGGTCCTTTAAGATGTCATAGATTCTAGGGCATACAGAATTGTAATAAATTAACCTTTGTTTGCCAGTCAAATCTATAATTTTGTTTCTAGAAGGTTCCAAAACAAATTGATTATTTACGTTTTGTAATTTGTTGGTTGATTTTACTAATTCATAAGTGTTATAATTCTCTAATAAAGCTAGCAATTTTTATTCGTATTTGTCTTTGTGTATATCAACGGTACAGTTAGTTTTGACACACTTAATTATCAGTACATCAACATAATGTTTTAGAAATGCCTGGCAGTTAGCCACCAATTTGTCATAACGTCTATCCACCCGCTTATTAACAAATTTATACTTATTAATGAAATTGGTAATAATGTTGGTACACTTGGTTCTTGAGGAGTCTTGAAATTTCTTGTCTGTAATCTCATTGATTATCACATCTATATCAGCAATAATTTGACTCACATGTAAGTTATTGGAGGAACATGATAATCCATGTTTAGGCTCTAAACTGAGTAGGTCAATAACTGTCTAAGGAAAAATAACATCTGTTAAATTGATAAAACATTTGCTGTTAGATTTAATTAGAGAGGAATTAAGCTGTGAATATTTTTAACATGACCATCTTTTGTTTTCTTTGGTACACATTCAAATTGTTGGTCTAAAGATCATACCATGAAAAAATCATCAATGCTAATTAACTAACCAATCATTTTAAGATTATTAGAAATTCTATGTTCAGTGCCAATTAAATAAAAAGTCACCTCTCTTATTTATAAATTTAACAAGTTTTTATTAAAACTATTATTTTCTGTACTTCACGAGTAAAAACGCTGCTAGAACACATTGGTCTACAAGTACATTTGACATTCCGGGTTTTATGACTAGGTATGATGCCTTCGCCACTTGTATCAATAATTGGGATATTTTTTGCCGTTATTCAAATTTTTTATTGTATACTATTCTTGCGTTTGGGCAACATATATTGACTATGCCACCGTTTCGATAGCGAACGCTGTCTTCATCATTCATCTTATTCTGATTGTTGGATTTCCTGACCGTGGTTCCCCACGGTGCTCAATGAATATTCTAGTTGCATTATTCCGCCTTTTTTCGTAAAACATAAACACCTACCTACGTGCATTTAGAACCATAGTTGAGAGTGAATCTAGTAGAGCTGCTGTAGGAAGAGACATTAAATTTTGGAGCACTGCCAATCTACACAATTTCCCTATCCCCTTTGTAGCATATGGAGCTGAAATATGGGGTGTTGGGGATTGCACACCACTTAGTTCGCTGCAAAATAAATTTTTGAAAGGTGCTCTTTTCGCACGTCCGAGTACGGCAAACTGTGGGACTCTGTGGAAATTTGTAGTGGTAACGTTAGAAGTAAAAATTAAGATGAGGGCCATTAAATATTGTGTTTCAATAAGAAATGGGGAAAGGAACAACATATACGATTGCTACGAGTTAACGTGTAACGATGGGTCGGGTCAAAAAATTAGAACTATAATCGAAACTGCCGGTCTAGGACACTTGTGGCAGACAGCTCCGGAGACATCTGGTTATGAACTTATTATTCAGAGACTTGAAGACATAGAGAAACAAAACATAATGGCTGAGAGACAGGAAAAGAGGTCACTAAATCGTGCAGAATATTGTGGCAGGAGACTGGGGGCGAAAACCGAACATAGACAAATTAAACAAGGTAGCAAGAGCAGGTTACGCTTGGTCTCGACTTGGGGGATGGAAATTAAGGAAATTGAGGGGGGATCGAGATTCGCAACGCCCTTTTATGGCAAGAACAAGAAGACTGGATTCACATTGTACTAAATTGCGTTAACACCGAAATGGGTAGAAAAAAGTGGCTTGTTGAGGGGGGATACGATCGTAAACCAAGAAATTACAATACAGCTTTTGAAATAATGCGAGATTATAGATTCTCCGTTACTTTACTCTTTGGCAAGTTCCTGAATATGGTTAGAAAAATTAGGGAGGCGGAACTGATGAAGGAGAATGAGCAAAATGATCATACTTAATCTAGACCAGTTTATATTATTATTATATTACTATTATTATTTCTATTTTTATTATTACTATTATTAGTATCATCATTGTTAGTGATAGTAGTGATAATATTACTATTTTATTTTTTTCATTTATTCAAAAGTCTACACATGCAGGTATGGGTATATGCACGTGTACTTGTATGTAGATAAATATANAAGATTATTAGAAATTCTATGTTCAGTGCCAATTAAATAAAAAGTCACCTCTCTTATTTATAAATTTAACAAGTTTTTATTAAAACTATTATTTTCTGTACTTCACGAGTAAAAACGCTGCTAGAACACATTGGTCTACAAGTACATTTGACATTCCGGGTTTTATGACTAGGTATGATGCCTTCGCCACTTGTATCAATAATTGGGATATTTTTTGCCGTTATTCAAATTTTTTATTGTATACTATTCTTGCGTTTGGGCAACATATATTGACTATGCCACCGTTTCGATAGCGAACGCTGTCTTCATCATTCATCTTATTCTGATTGTTGGATTTCCTGACCGTGGTTCCCCACGGTGCTCAATGAATATTCTAGTTGCATTATTCCGCCTTTGTTCGTAAAACATAAACACCTACCTACGAGCATTTGGAACCATAGTTGAGAGTTGAGAAAACAAATACACATTAAACATTGAGAAGGATCTACATATATTAGAAGTAGAAAATAGATCTTGGCCCCGGATCAAATTAGAATTTTACAAATCCATAGTATCCTAAAAAACATCTCCTTAACAAATCCCTGATCTTTATTCTCGTCTTATGAAACTAGCCTTCAAATTCCATGCTTCTCACCCCCCAACTCTCCAATGCACTGCACCCCACTTTAAACAATTAAAACCCTGAGGAATTCTTTACGTCTTCTGCCGCCAGTTCCTGGAAAACCCTGACCCCCCTTTCCCCCTTACACTTCACCAACCCCCTTTTACTTACCATATAATGACCTCCGTTCGGCGCCCTCTGCGCACTTGCCAAAAAAAATTTCCTCAATACTCAGGTATGTTATTATGTCGGCTTGCTCACTCAGTATTTGTTTTCTTCTATTCATTCTTCATTTTTCTTTTCTTTATTTCATTTCACAATTTTAATAATTTTTACACTTCTTTCCAAACTGTTCTTACATTTCAAATATTGTACCTTTCACGTTATACTTTTATGTTTCAATTATTGTCATTATATATATTTCAGTGTATTTTACTGACGATCGCTGCTATGTAGCCGAAAATGTTTATAAATTTAAAATTATGAGCAACAAACAAACGACGTTTAATGTATTATTCTTTTAATAATTTTGCTAATGCTTCACAATCACCAAGTAAACGAATTAGCACGAATTTTGATAAACATCAATGTCGCCATAATGTAGCTATAAGCAACGTAGAAAAGTACAAGGGACACCAACTCTTTAGTTCAATCATTTTTCAACAACATTACTCATGTATCGATGCTATTTAAAAGCTAGTGTATAGTGCAAGTTAAAAATAATGCATGTTTCAGTCAGGCTTGAAGGAAATTATTCAGAGAGTAAATAAGTTTATTATCCTCAACGTTGTCATGGGTAGTTTTTAACTGCTCTTTTAGCAAAAGAAATAAATTGTTCCAATACGTAATGCGTATTTTAGCTTTAAATTTCAAATAGAAATTAATGTTCTTATTTTTTTGCTAAAGACCAGCTCAAACTGTTAAAACCTGCGTATGACCACGTGGTGGATAATAAGCTAGTTTAGGTAGTTAACATTTAGATTTTACAAGAAAAAAATCAACTTACCTCAAATGGAGAAATATCCAAATAACTAACGGGAATGTAATAAGCACAAATAGCTTCCTTTTTGACGAATATTCAACACAAATGCAAATAGTATTTTCCCCTCCTCACCAAAGAAAACCTCAAAATAATGCGACCGGACGCCAAGTTGCCACATGCATTCAACTACAGTCAGAGACTGGGTATTAAGTATGGGTGTATTCATGCATACATACGCGTGCCGAGCCAGTGCATTCTCGAGCAACTTCTCCACCCTTCTCTTTCACATGTGGAGCATCTCTGCGTCGCACACCTGGAGACTACCTGGTCAATATCTTGCTTACTTCGGACCAAGATGAGCTGAACAGGCAGGCGTATTTTCTATCATCTATCAACGCTCGCTTTCCTTCGCTCTACTCTCATCTGTCGGGTCAATCTGTTGCTCAAAAATCCTACTCAGACTAAACTAATACTATATGTCACTTAATTTTCCCTTTGGCCAAACCTAAGGTGTCAAGCTACCCGTGCCGATGGGGTGATTGATATCGACCTTAATATTATCACAAACGGAGCCTACAGGATACCAGGCGACCTCTTGCTGTAAGCAGCCTTACTCGACCGTGCGGGGCTCTGGCCGGGCGGACTATTTCTACCCCTAACTATTCGTGGGAACATCATGAACAAAGAAAATAATAATAAAATCGAAAACACTGCTGAGGAACACTCTGAGCCCACATCCATTACCACTGAGGGACCTACCCTCAGACGTCCACTGGGGAAGTTCCCGAATTCACTGAACAAGTCCCCAGACAAGCCTCTGTTGTTGAGGAAGTCTCTGGACAAACCTCTGCGAACTATGAGTTGGACACTCAAGCAAGAGGGGAAACTCCAACACTCTCTAACGCTGAAGAAACCAACCTCCTTAAGAGTCCGGATACTCCAGGGTATTCCGGACAACTTCACCATGCGGTAGACATGCTTAACAGGTTCAAACTGAAGACAAGGCTGTCTGGCGCACAACGTAAGATGGCCATTAAAGTCAAACTGACGGAACGTGGAGAAGCCTTCGACACCAATAAATGGAGGCCAGACTAATCCCGTTAGGTCAATGAGATAGAGGGAACTCCTGAGAGTGGCGCCAAGCGCAGCCGATCTGAGGGATCCACCCCGCAAACCTCAGACACTTCACGGTATTATAAACGGCTCAAGAAAGGCACTGGAGAAGCAGAGAACCCCCGTCCGAGAACCTCTTCGGACCCTGAATCCTTTCGAGAAGCCATTATCTCCATAAAACTGGCAATTGTGCCAGAATCCTACCGGAAACAAAAGTAAAAGACGAACAAAAAGAGCTTATTCAGGATGTTCTCATGAGCGCTATGCAGACTCTTGAGAGCGGCAAGTTCCCCAAATTCGTCAGCTCATACATTGAAAGGGGAGCGCTCATCCTTTCCCGTGGTGATGATCCGATCAGGAAATACGTGGAGGCCATTGTGACTACACTAAATCCTTGGGAGGACGCTAAAATCAAGGTTGGGAGCAGAAAGGACATATTGAGGTCCACCAAGATAGTTCTCAGAACACTCAAAGAACTTGCCAAGATGAACTAAGACAAAATCGTCAACATACTTGGCAAACAAAACGAAACCTTCAAAGTCACAGACTGGAAGGCAATCAGCTTGTGACTACACTCTTGTGTTCCTCATTGATGACTCTGAGTTGGCTGCTGTGAAGAAAGCCAACAGCAGAGCATTTCGGGGTCTTTGGCGGGTAAATATAGTCATCGTGGCGGCTAAATACCACGCTAAAGGTCCTACAGATCAACCTGCAACACAGTAACGCAGCTTAAGCTGCCTTCTGTAAATTTTTCCTGAACAGGGACATCGACATAGCTCACATTCAAGAGCCTTGGGTACACAAGGACATAGTTGGTGGACTAGGCGAAACAAAGGGAGAGTTAATGCCTTCACCAATAGCCTTCACCAATACCAGGAACTGCTTCCTTGTTAGGAAAATTATACATTACCTGCTTGTGGAATTCTGTTCCGGGGACATCACTAGCGTGAAAATATTAAATTGCATCGAGGGGGTGAATGGGATTTTGAGTTCATTATATCTTCCTTATGATGTATAGAAACTTCCACCATCCAAGGACTTAGAACTCCTGGTAAACAAGCTGAAGGGAGACCAGCATCTACTGGTAGGCACTGATGCCAACGCCCACTAAGAAGTGTAGGGTAGAACGGACACCAATCCTAGAGGTGAGTCCCCACTCAAATTTTTATTTATCCTACCTGTGGGTAACGAAGCCACTTTTAGAAATAAGGTGAGAGAGGAGGTTCTGGACATCACATTCTCCACGGGCGCTATCGGCAACCTTGAGGAGATATAGCATGTCTCATTTGAGCCTTTCCTCTCTGACCACGGATATATGTTGGTTTTTTTCTATTTAAAAACACGGGTAATAGATGAACAAGTGCTTTTCAGAAACCCCAGGAAGACCGATTGGATTGGGTCCAAAGTCGAACTGGCGGCAATTATTGAAGCACCTAGAAGGTACCTAGATATAGATTTTACAGCCTGGCAGCCTCTAATTTACAAGAGGCAATCCTGGATTCCTCTTGTAAATTCACAGTAATTGCCCTCTTCAGTGGAGGTCGAGACAACAACGCACACTTTGGTGATCTCGTGATCTCGAGGAGAAGCGGAGGGAAATCAGGAAACTTTTCAACAGGTGTAAACGCTTTGGTAATTGGACTCAGTATCGAGAAGCTCTCTCTGACTGTAAAAAGTGTAATTCGTAGGGCACAGTGGACATCCTGGAAAGCCTTCTGTCAGGACATTAACAGCCAGGCAGAGGCAGCCAGACTTTACAAAATCCTAGCCGACCACCGAGTACAACCCTCAGGCTTTTATAAAATACCTATGGAAGGATTCACATCTTCAGCCCTGGGAACACACGATCTCCTTTTCGAGAGTCATTTCCCGGGGTGTATTGTTAGTGACTTAATTGATGGCAAAAACGTCGGAACTGCCACTAACCCTTGGCCGTGGGCATCTGCGAAGGACTGGAAGACAGCTAGACGAATAGTCATCGTAACTAATACCAAGTGGGCAATAAACAAATTTGTTCCATACAAAGCTCCTGGCGGGGACGGAATTTTTCCAGCCCTCCTTCAAAAGGGACCAGATTCCCTATATCTCAAGCTCTGTGACATCTTCTGGGCCAGCATTGCCTATGGTTATATACCACAAGCCTGGAGGATAAGCAGAGTTGTGATTATACTGAAACACGGACGAGAGAGTTACTCGAACGCGAAATTGTAGAGGCCCATTAGTCTCTCATTGTTTCTGTTAAAAATTATAGAAAAATTTGTGGATCTCCATATTCGAAGGAGGGTAATACTCCACTCCATCGAAATCAGCATGCGTACCAACTAGGGAAATCCTGCGAATCTACATTTCACCAACTGGTCAGCAGGTTAGAGAATTCCTTTGACTGGAAAGAAATAGTTCTGTAGGCATTTCTGGATATCGTAGGAGCTTTTGATAATACCTCGTATAACTCAATGTTTACTGCCGCTGGCAATTGAGGCTTTGAATTCACTATTTGTAAGTGGATAGACTTCATGCTGCGAAATAGAAGAATCTAATCTTGTCATCTCGGCAAGAGAAGGGAAATCATTGCCACGCGGGGCTGTCGTCAGGATGAAATTCTTTCACCGATCCTCAGGAGTCTCGCGGTTGACGGTCTCTCACAACCCTTGTTCTCTGCAACACTGTGGAGCTCAGATGGGTGCCTGGTCATCAAGGCATAGAAGGGAACGAAAAGGCTGATAAACTTGTGAAAAAAGTTCCCTGATACCTTTCTTCGGACCGGAACCTTCATGTGAAATCAGTCGTTCAACGGCTCGAACCGCAGTTCATAACTGGGCAGTTAAAACACAACTTAGATTGTGGATGCAGCTGCCCGGTCAATGGTTAAACAAACTTCTTATCAAGAAATCCAGTCCTGCTCTAGTCAAAGCCCTCATTCACATGAACAGGCAAGACCTCAGGACAGTGACAGGACTAATTCCTGGACACGGTCATGTCCTGAAACACCTAAAAACGGTAGGGCTGTTAAACGGAGACGTAACCTGTCGTTTGAGCGGTGATACTGAAGAAACTGTCCGTCACGTCATCCTGGACTGTGAGGCCCTGGAGGTGAGAAGAAGAATGGTCTTTGGAGACTCTACACCAGGACAAAACTTCGATTCTGACATTGGCAGGAAGGTTCTTTCCCTAGTCAAGGACACAGTGCTGGGACGCCGTGACGGGAACTTCGTGGGCCGCACAATGGGTTCTACATTGCCTACGTGAACAGGCCAACCTGAACCTATCTATAACCGCACTCAGGGTGTGTGCTCTGAAGACACAATCAAATGGTTGTGGTGTGCACCTTCCTAGCCCTGAATTAAATTCTGTAGAGTATACATAATAGTATTCCATTTTAAATTCATTGTTATTTTCTGGTAGTCTTGTATATTTTATTTCTATTTTGAGCTCAATATTTATATTTCTTTTCTCAAATTAAAAAATATAATTTATGTGGAATTTGTCAGAACAAGAGTAAGTGTTGTATCCTTCTCAGAGTTTCAATTAGTTTTTTCGCAAAATTTAATCAAAATTATTCCAGTGTTTTAGACGATATAAGAGAAGTGACAAATAAATTAACTTTAAAATTACAATTAATTCAATACATACGACACTCAAATGACGGCCTTTTATGTTCAATTGTTCTAGTGTTAAGTTTCTTGTTATAATTTGTATCACCCGAAGACGACTTCAACTTCAATTCGAAACATTGTGAGCATAAACATCGATTCCATTTCTACAATTTCATAACTTTGATTGCATTTCTCAAGAATGACAAAATCTTTGCAAAAATTAAATAACTATATTTCATCATAATGTCCAATCCCTTTCCAACAAATTACAGGCATTGAAATTCTGGTCCACGAAAATCCATTCGATTTGTTATGCCTCACAGAACATTGGCTTTCAACCAACAACATCAACGATACTGCTATTTCTAATTATTATTTATCAAGTTCTTATTGTCGACAAAATTTTAAAGGAAAAAAATCCCCACGTTTGTAATGATATTTTTTCTTCTCGACTGCAAGGCTACGAGACTTCTGTGTTCGAATTTTCTGTTAATCACCAATTAATCGATTCAAGATTCTTATCGACTCCTTCAACCTTATTACTACGATAAACGACCCCACTCGCCTCTCCGGCTCATCTCAAACATTGCTAGATCAAATTATAGTCAACAATGGAATCTCGTATCTCTCTGAAGTGTTTATCGCCGGATACAGTGATCACCTTGCTCAAGTATTGACTATTAATACTAAACTAAAACCACTTATAATCATTTACAAGTTATCTAGAGAGTTAAAATGACACAAATGTTTCCATATTTATAAATTATTTGCATGAGGAAACTTGAAAAAATGGTTCTTTTTGGCGACGACTCTAATTTACTATGTAAACATGCCAACGCTCAACACCATTGCCAAAACACCGAAGAGAAATTCAACGTATTTCTCAATATTCCTAAAGTATTACAATTCTAGTTTTCCCATAAAACACAAGTTAATTAACACAAAGAAATACAATAGATGGATCACACAAGGGATAAGAATTTCTTCAAAAAACAAACGCCGTTTATATTATCTTTCAAAACACTATAACCAACCACCCGAATTCCATGATTATTTTCGTAAATATAAGACCATTCTCTGAAAATTTCTCGTCACCTTCTGAAAATAGCGAAGAAAATATTTTTCTACTAAACGATGGTAAAGTCGTATCAAATACATACAACATCGCATATTTATTTAATTCTTACTTCTCAGAAGTAGGTAAAATAACGAACTCAATATCTCCAAATCAATGTCCTCCAATTATATCCACCTACTTACCCAATTCTGTGTTTCTTCCGAAACTAACGTCAGTGAAGTCATGAGAATCATCAGCTCATTAAAAAACAAACATTCAACAGACAAAGTTGATATACCCGAGTTTATTTGTTACATTTTCGTCCCTCGTTATATTAAATCCACTCATAAATATTTGTAATAGTTTCTTATCGGAAGCGGCGTTTCCTAATATATTTAAGAGATATAAAGTGAAACCTTTACACAAGAAATATAATTAATGTTGGAAATTGTCCACCAATATCTCAACTACCCA
Organism: Laupala kohalensis; assembly: GCA_002313205.1. Taxonomy (NCBI): domain Eukaryota; kingdom Metazoa; phylum Arthropoda; class Insecta; order Orthoptera; family Trigonidiidae; genus Laupala; species Laupala kohalensis. Next base: position 98,325 of record NNCF01130850.1, on the reverse strand, counting down.
CTTTCTCAAAATCCTAGAAAAATTGTTCAATGAGCGCCTTCTAGATTTTTATCAAACAATAACATGCTCTCTGACGATCAACACGGTTTTCGGAAATCCTTTTTCACTACAAACGCCATATTTTCTTTCTTAAACGAAGTTATCACTTCCCTTGATCATGGAGAAAATCCTCAGTGTGTTTTTGTTGATTTATCCAAAGCGTTCGATTACTTAAAAGATAGATATCAACAGTTCAAAATATCCTATACTAGAAATAAAGAACTTCAGGAACAAAGCCACTTACTTGCGGAGTTTCCCAAGTTTCAATTCTCGTTCCTCTGCTTTTCTTATCGTATGTAAACGATATGTCATTCTCCACATCAGATTACAAAATGGTTCTTTTTGCCAATGACTCTAATTTACTATGTAAACACGCCAACGCACAGAAAAGTTTGTCTAACCTTTCGACTTGGTTCCATGCAAATCGTCTCATTGTAAACACTGACAAAACAGTGTCTATGTCATTTCAGAATAGTATCACAAAATGTTCACTCCAGGTTTCTCTTTCTTTAAACGGAACATGATTAAAAACTGTTACAAACACAAAATTCTTAAATCTCCACATTCAAGACAACATCGAATGGTATTGTTACGTTGACAATCTTAATTTCCTAGCATGCAAACTGTGTTACGCATTCCGAATCTTAGTTAACGATGTTAGTCCACGTATTTCCCGTTGCGTATATTTTGCAAACGTTTACTCTCATTTACGTTATGGCATTATCTTCTGCGGCAATTCAGGTCAGAGCATTCAAACTTTCAGAATTCAGAAGAGGATAGTTCGGATAGTTTGTAATTCTCATCTCCCAAACTCTAGTAAACCTTTAAGGAATTAAATGCCTTAACAATTCCCTGCATTTATATTTAAGAAACGGTAGTGTTTGTTGAAACCGAATTACTGAAGTTCCACCCTTGCTTCATACGAAACAGTCTCGTTCACGAGCACAATAGGAGTAATATTCATTGTCCTAGAGTGTCAACCACTCTTTGCTAAAAAGGACCATATCATTCGGGAATCGTTCTATATAATTCCCTCCCCAAAAATATAAAAGGTCTTATGAAATTGAATCACTTCAAATTCGCGGTTAAAAGCTATCTCCTGCACCAGTTCTTCTACAATGTAAAAGAACTTATTGATTTTAATAAAAGTTAAATCTGTCTTGTACTTTATCCCGTCATTGCTGTAGTACTTTTAAAATAACGTATAACAATTTCCAAAACTATTTTCTAACATAAATGTATTGTGTTACGATTCATATTAATTTAGTTTTGTGTGTATTCAACTTTGGCACGTTTGTGTACATTAATTATGTAGCCCCATCCTGGCCCGGGTTTTTTTATCCGGTTTTCTTTCGGGTAGAGGCGGATTAATTATACAGGTTCTCTAGGCTTTTGTCTAGGGGTGCGTTCATTGAAACAATAAATCGTGAATTTAGTGTTATTTCAATTCTCATGATTTATGAACACTATACTCAGAATAATCTATAGTTCGATAATAATTCATACATTTTCAATACATTTTTTGCGTTAATTTAGGAATATGTTGATATTCTATTAGTATTAAAACACGTAACTTACTTCTTATCTTATCTAGGAATTTTAGCTGAAATTTTTCAATCCACCTCTGCCTTAGGGCCCTTGATCGGAATTGATGGGATGGTCTCTTGCTTGCTACCGGAGAGAAAATTAGTTTTTTGTCCCCCATGTGGTCATATGCAGTTTGTACTGCATTTTTGACACTAAATTTATTATTAATTTATTACTGTAAATCGTAAAATATACAGATTTGTCCATTAAAGTTCGTAAGTCTTGAATTATTTATATAATTTCATTACGTAATGGACGTTAATTGTAGTAGAATGTCTATGGATGGCTTTGGTTTAAATCGAGAAATAAAATCTGGAACAAGTTTGTAGCCAAAACATCCTACATACTGTGCTCCGAACTGACCTACCTTACTCGTGCGCTCCTCCGTACTAGCTCAAATTACGATGAGCAATCGATCGCTCACACTCCACTACCAACACTTCTACGAGTATTTCAATCTTATAAATGCTGTGATGTGAAGCATCTACTATTATCCTTATACTCGTCAGATAAATAAAAAGTTGAGCGCCATAAACTTGAATGATCATTTTTACACTTACAGGCTTAAAATTGGCAAAAGAACCCTTACGTTGACCTCGTACCAGGATGTTCGGACTTCTTCGGAAACCGTTCATACTAGTGATGCCTCGATTCAACGGACCCTCAGTAATTATGAAGAATGATGAAATAAGTTTTCTTCATATCATATTACTTGAAAGCATATGACTTTCTAACAATTTATAGTATCTACTCGAAAGAAAGTTCAATATACGAGTTGTTATCGCAACTACTTTCCCAACAGAATCACATACTGTCGTATTGAGAAGTTAATATCTTGCCTTCTCCTAACAGACCGAGAACAAGAACTTATCAACCCGCGTTCTTCTAGAAAAGTCTCTTTCTCGTAACTGACTGACTGAGACCCAGAACTTATCAACTCTCGTGAGGTAAGTTTTTTAAAAGAGTGGAGGGTAGGGTTCACTTTACTTAGCCATGCGCTCGAACCACCAGGACGAAATAAATTTCCATTGGCTGGCGACGTCACTCGCGCGTATTTGAAGCCAAATATGAGATGTCTCAATACGCACATCCATGAAGGAAAGAAATTAAAGAATATACACATGTTTTTTATGGTGGTGATAGTTTTTTATGTATGAAATAATATTTGAGATAAAACATTTTAATTATTACACAGAATTCTATAAACTACATAAACAAACACATATACAATGGAATGAAATATATAAATACATGTATGAAATTAAAATACCAACTTAAGCAAACTAAGAATATTGATTGGATCTACAAACAAATGAAATTATAACATTAGATGTGGTGCGATACAAGCAAATTATTAGAAAAATTTATATGTGTTTCCTTTAGGAAAGGTACCCATACATTAAGATGGGAGTTACAGAAAAATATTCAAAAAAATGTTGACTTCATACTATTTAGTAGTTATATATAGTGAGTATTAATGAATTTTCTAATAAAAGAGTCTACTAATCCCTAGGCACGAATTGAGAAACTTTCTTGTTTACCTGAAGGCCGACTCTGGAAATTCAAAATCAGCATTACTCATATCCCTGCTACCCTCTCGAGAGCTGCTCGGGGCGCCAGTTGTTGGAAGTTATATTTACAAACATTTAAAATGCTTTTACACTATTTGTAATCAATAAATGGGAAACCTACCTCTCCTTTTATCAATGTCCTTTTTCTCATCCGAAACGAGCCTTTAACGGTCTTTAGAAATGTTAATTCATGTCCACGCGTGAACCCTCCCTCCACTTAGAATGACCTCTGCGTCATTGACCGACACCTTTCAAATCCTCGACACCGTACACAGACGGTTACTTTTTTGCCAAACGTTTCGCTTATTTACGAGGTACATCTTCACTTTACGAGTTGATATTTTCCTCCTCTATTCATCTCTCCTCATTTAGTCCAGTAACCACGGGATTTTTATATAGACCGAACTTGCAGAAGGTCACTCAGAGTTCATATTTGGCATACTTCTTGAGTTGGACGTAGTAATGGCTGTGCTGAGTTTTCGACCTCCAATCATTGCCGCTCGCGCTGCCTTACTTCTACTTCAGTTTTGAAATAATATGACACAGTTTTAAATAGATTCTGTATGAGCAGGGTCTTTGGGGTGCTCTTCGAAAGAAGTCTTTTTTTACTTGTCTCATCCCCATTCTTGTGCATTTATTTATATTGTACCGTAATTCAACTTGATGGTAGGTTTTTAGAGAATGAAATTGTGCAGCATCGCTCCTGGGAGGTAAGAAAGCTAAATCGAATATCATTTTCATATGGAACTGCTGTAAACAGTACTCCAGTTATAATCTCTTCTAAGGGTTCTAATGACCTTGACGTTGACGATCCTTAAAGCCCCAAGAAGAAAAACTCTTCAAGATTTGCATTTTTATCCTTGAACAATTGTTTAACTTGAATCAGGACTCACAATATGTCATGATTTTGAAAACCTTTATTTTAAGTCTGTTGAACAGGACCGATTTGCTATCGTACCCACTGAATGCGTGTAAAAATAATATATTTGCAGCAACTGCCTTTCCTTACTGCTAACTCGCAGAGACAGTATATCTACTCCTCAACTTTTCCTTTATCAGATGCCCCGCCAGTGTTGTTCGAAGTACGAGTATGTGAATATCTTCTCCGATTATGAAAACAGAATTATATGATGAAGACATAAAGATCTCTGTGTTAATAATTAATGCATTTGCATCTTCTACAAGCTGCATTGCCGACAAATTAGCTTCAATGAATTTCTCGTGTAGCATGGCAAACAAAAGCTACTTATTTCTTTCGTGGGATAAACTTTTTCTTGGAAAATATTCGCATTCATTAACTTGTTGAAATTTAGTTCATTTTGCCCACTGCATCAGTAGGATTTCCGTCAAAGATGACGATTGTATTACTACCATAATGTTTTTTGAGAATCTGGAGATAAGGGATGGCAATCATAGTAAAAGATTCATTCTGATGCCACACAACTCTGTGAAGAACATAACCTCCGTCTACTATACTAACGCTGCCAGCTACAATGTCCTTTACAATTGGTAAAAATGCTTTAAACAGTGAAGATTTTGTACCTTGACACATAATATTATCGTCAAACATCGAATGGATCCCATATTAAAGATCACTTATTAAAGATCAGCAACAGATACATCATTCTGGAATATTAAGAATTGATTGGAAGACTAATATACATTATTTCACTGGAGATTACTGTAGCCAGACTACATATCATTATTCATTTACAGTGATATTTCAAACAACACACACCCAAAATTAGAATTTAAAAAATGAAAAGGTTAAAATATTAATGTCAACACTGTGTAAAGTGAATTACGTCTAATGGAAACACCAATATAAAAGTGTGCCTTCTACTCTACCACAATAGTGGTGCGGAAATAAGTAAATCATAAAGAATTCATAAGATGAACTGTGTCAATATTTATTTAAGTTTCCTTATCCAATACCTCTCCTATATCCCTACTATACTATGTTTTTCTAATTTTTATTTGTCTTTTGATATTTTATTTATATTGTTTTTGAAGGTTTTTAGACCCATTATACGTAGAAACGAGTAAAGTTCACAACAAAACCAAATATTCACGTAAAAACTAAGGAAAAAATGTGGAAATTCAAAAATTTGGGAAAAATTGCATTTTTCAATCCTTTGTATCTCAGAAACTAGAAATATGACAAAAAAAATAATTCCTGCAAAAAATGTTGCAAATTAAATGATTTATCTATCTATCTATTTTTATAACTATTTTTGTTGTAACTGGTACCGGAAACGAAATAATTGCGTAAAGGTCAAATTCGCCTTAATTTTTCCAAGATGGCGGCGCGAGCGGCAATGATTGGAGGTCAAAAACTCAGCATTATCACTACTACGTCCAACTCGAGAAGTATGCCAAATATGATATCAGTGGTGAAGACTCCCAACTCTCACACAAAATGACAGACATTTATATACTCTTATATTGTTTGGGTGACTTGATATGTCATGAGTATCGTACATTCGTCTAGAATAAGTTACAAACGCATTGTTTTATTGAATATAGTCATTTTATATGATCTGCTTAGCAACATTCAGAATTGTTTGTGTCTGAAAAAATATACCAAACATGGTGGAGAGAGCTAGAAAGTGAGAAAACACTATGGCGACATTTAACTGGTGAAAACCCTGTTAATTATTTATTTCACAAAAAAAAATTTCTGAATAGTTTAAAGCATTGCTCTTATGACAAGTCTTCAAGAGATTGTCAAAATTCTGAATTAATTTCATAGTAAATCATTACATTTTCGTTGCAGGAGATTTTCCACAAAGCGTATTCATGATTTAACGCGAAATAGCTATATTACAAAATTATATATTGTAATAATGTAATACAGTAAAATAAAGTAATTTATATTTTCTGTAAATGTGGTTGAGGCCTCCAGGAGAACTTGAAAAAAAGAGAAGAAAACTCTCCCAGTTACTTCTTACGGGGTGTGGATCTAGTAACAATACAATTAATACGCATTAATCGTATAATCAGAATATAAGTGTAGCATTAATTGGTTTATAATTAATAATGATAACATTAGGAACATTAACGTATCAAAAATTGTTTATTTCTTGATAAAAATTATTTTTAAAATAATTTATAAGCTTCAATTAGAGCTTTAAAAAATACATAACCCATAAACGTATATCTGACCCTATCCCTATATCACTTCGTTGCATTGTTTCATCTTCGAGATTTAACATGTTTCGTGCCAGCTCCTCTACTGAAGATTGGAGCGAAGATTTCCGACCAGGAGCTCGGCTAAGACCGGCAGCTTCGCAATCTTTTTCCCGAGACACAAGTTTACAGTTTGCCTCTGATGTCTTGGGGGGGGGTAAGATTCCCGGGTGTAACATTCCTGGCCGTATTCTTTTCTTTAGACGTCTTGGGAGGGGGGGTAAGATTCTGGGAGGCAAGATTCCGGGTGGTGGAGTAAGATTCCGGGGGGGGGGGGGTACGATTCCGTGATGTACACATGAACTAATACATATAATGTTTAGTCATTCTTATTTTAACTGGTAATCATGGAAGTCTGTGTAGTTAGTCTTCAGAGAGATATCTGACACGATATCTTATCCCCCTAAAAACTAACTTGAAGTGACGTCAAAATGACGTCAGATTCTCTGGGAGGGGTAAGATTCCGAGGGGTAGAATTTCGGCGACCCGCTCTATAGAGAATAAGTGGCTCATATCACTATGAAAATTAGATAGACTTTAGCACCCGTCACAATTTATTTTTGTTTTTTGTTTTGTTGTACTTTCTTCTTTAAGTTATGGATATCACAAACCATTCATTTTGCATGACAATTTTTTTCCATTTGTTCGCATCTTGAAAGCTTGCAAAAGAACTAATACATAAATGAAATATAAATATTTTTTTACAAATTTGGGTTCACAAATATGGCAATTTTCAACTTGTTACTAATAAGTATCCTATTCTTGGTGACCGGTTGAATTTGAATAATTACATAAATGACGTAATGTAAAGCAAGATTGAAAATTTACCATGTTTTATCTATTACCAATACTGCTGGATGTCAGTCGGTGACGAAAACGTGGGTTAATTATCAGGACCCTGACCACATCAGGACCATGAGCAGCGTACCTAGGTGACGGTAGAGGGGGCGGTTCACCAAGAGCCACCACCAGGGAAGAATTTCCAAATCGGTCAATAATGATGAATCTATTGTACAAAACAAAAATAAAGCGGTTACAAACTGCGGATGACCACGTGGAGGACAATAAACTAATTTACTCTCAGGAAGCAAGCAAGGGCGCTAAGGCACAGGCGGATTCAAAAAAAATACGGCAAAAATAAAAAAAATGGGTCGGTAAAAATCGTAAAACTCTGTAAGTTTGATCACATATATACTCTAAACGTTTTGTGATAGTAAAATACAGGATTGTTAAGATAACTATAAAGTAGATCTCATATTTCCATTTGAATTGGAGCGATCGATATGCAGCCAAACAAAGACATTTGTAAAGGAACCTCTTGAAAGGCTTCCACGCCAGGCACACTACTCGACATATCACCGTTATTTCCTCCTTTCCTCCGTGCGAATAACAGGTATATTGCTCGTTGAAATATACAACAAAATATAAACAAAGAAGACTTTTAAATGATTTTATAAACATTACTCTACAAAACCACCTTACGGTGGGACTAGCACTTCGAGATAATAAAACACCCTGAAAATTACAGTTGTTTTTCTTAATTTTTATTATAATTATTTTAAAACGCAACATTATGAATTATAACGATGAAAAACTATTATTTAATTTCATTAGTTAATAGTATATAATAAACAATTTTTAGGGTTTCACATGACTCGTATGAAATGCGTAAGAGCATGTAAAAACATGGCGACCGAGCGCAACGGTTTGCTGATTTATGTATCACATCTCCGAAAAAGTGAAACACCTTCATGTAATGTCGTGTAACATATTAATAAAATTAATGTAAAAAGTACTACGGAAAATTTACAACAAATCAAAGTAAACGTTTATCTCATTCGTGATTTAAAAGTTGATCTTTTTTCGAAGGTAAATGTTTTCTCCATAAGACACAATGTATTACACCATCAATTATTATTTCAATTATTTCATTTAAATATCCGGTGTGATATGTTTTTCAAGTTGAAATCACAATGAGTGCGTGTTACTCTGTTTATTTATGCCGATGTCAGATATTTTAGTAATCAAATTTTATCAAAGCTGGTACCACCTTAAGACTCGTCCATCACCTTCACTCAACCTCCGTCGCTGTCGTGGTATATCCATCCTTCCTCAAATAGCTCCAGCGTGGGCAGATAATAACAGAGAAGAGCTATTACAAACAACTTCCTGTGTTCACTCCCCGCTCCTTTTATTTCTTCCGTCTCTTTTTCTCTGTTTTTATCTCCACTATTTGGTGTATGAGAGGTTTCCTTGTATTAAGAGAGAATGAATGCACAGCAACCTGTTGATCCGATGGTTCCTTAAGGAGACTGCACTCATGCAGGTTCTACGCTCCGCTGCGGAATATTCGACCTTACGCACGTCATTGGACACGGTGGGACCGACTCGAGATATAAATGGTCAAATCTTTTAAATATCGAACATAATTTTATTACTGTCTATAATTCATCGAACTTATACTGAAGTGAATTTTACCATGTAAAATAGTTGTATTAACTCATTTCCACTACATTCCGAATCAGCATCAAGTACATGTACTTTTTCAAGTAGGTCGTGTTGCTAAGTAGTTAAGCATACTATTTAACACTTGATGATAACTGGAAGCTCGATTATATGACAGACGTTATTACTATAACGATTTTATTATTCGCTTCATTACTTAGACGAAATCAAAGCAATGTTTGACTTGTGCAAATATTCCTTCCGTGTAATCATCACGTGGGGAAGATATGTGAACCGGGAATCGAACCCGGGATCCTGTTTGGACGCAGGGGTGTAAGCCACTAGACCACCCGTTCGCTTTCACCCAACCATACTATATTTCCGCCCAGACCTGAACCCCGGAAGGTCTGAGACACATATCCATGCAGGAGTTTAGTGGTGGAAAGGAGTTGAAGTGGTGTGCAATCGTGGAAGGCGAACGGGTGGTGAAGTGGTTAACGCTCAAACAGTTGTTGATGTATTCGGTGAACTGTATGATTTGTTTATAGAATGCTGTTTTGAATGATATAAAAACACTATTCCTGAGAGTTATTGACCATATTTATCAATAGGTTTGTTGATTTTTGAATTTAGGCTAAATAAAACAAAGAGTTTTTAAAAATTGTACCAACGTTTAGACTGTTAATTTAGCTCCGATGATGACCAAAATTAACGGTGAAAGCATCGGGATGATTTTAAAAAAATTCTTTGTTTTTTTTGGCCTAAATTCGATAATCAACATTCCGATACAAACTATTCTGTGTGCCTTTGTATTTGGGAAGATCAGAGACGTTTGTTTTCGAAATGCTGCTGTGGAAACATTTCGATTTTCACCAACTCGACTGCGACAACCTCATTTTCGACAAGTTGCTTTCAATAGCGGTTTTCCCTCCCTCCCTCCCGCCCACCGCTTCCATCACACTGCCACACAGTAGAACGTAGATACAAACCCTTCTCCACCCCTTTCGTTTTTCAATCGGGCTTTGCCTCTCCTACTCCAGACAAATATCGGTTCAGAATCCTAAGTTTCACGACAACTCCTTCCCAAATCACTCACCTAGTTACTGTTAGATAGAAGAGCAGGTCTGAACCTTACCATAAACAAAATAAATAGATATCACTAATTTTTTATCGTTAATTTCAGTTCATGTGGGGTGTCCGCCAAATATTTGCTCTGTGTCGGTTACCAAATTCTCCCTTATTCTATTAACAATGCCAATATTTTACGTAATTTTTTATTATACCGGTGTACATTTTACGAAAGTGTCTTGGAGTAGAGGCACTCAGTTAGGAAATAGAATTGAAGTCAGAAATACGCAAGTTACATTTCCGCCCTCCACTGTTGGGAAATTTTGCCTTCCTGTTCTTGTTATTTCCTCCTTTCTACTCTTCAACACAGCCTGTGACACCGTTAAAACGGGTACGTGTAATTATGTTGCGAATCGTTTCCGTTCTTCCCTTTAATAAACGACGCAGAGTTATTGTAGTTGGAAATATAACTTTCAAAATATATTGTTATAAGCTTATAATATTTATATGATTTTATTTATTATTTTAATTTTAAAAATAATTAAAATGCTGCAAGCGCTTGCTCACTTGCAGTATACAGTCGGACAGACGCGACGGGCAGGTCATGGTCTTATCCCGATCATCCGATACACAGCACGTAATATTTATGTTCAAAGTCCTGTACCCCCCAAAATAGTGCAATATTGTTGCCTAACAAGAATTGCCGACTTGCACGAATTTGAGTAATATCGGGATAAATAATTATAGCTGCCACGAACACCACTTTTTCTGGACAAAATACGATTTCGTAACAACAAACTCACAAGGTAATTTTCGTTCCACGTACTCGATGCAGATTAACAGAACAGTGGAATAAGAGTAGGTGAATTGAATTGATGAACGATATTGGAAATGGATTTAAGTTTTAAGAATACATTGCCAACATAACGCAAACTACAGTTATCATTATGGACGATTCCGAAGCAAAAGCGTTGGCTACATTGCGTACAAGCCCTGTGTCAATATCAAGTCAGTTAGACTGGCAATAAATAAATAAATAAATAATGTATTGTCAAGAGATCAGTTACAAATTGCCTATGACCACGTTGAGGATAATTAACTTATTCACTGCTAATACTTTACAATAATCTAATAAAAACAGGGCGTTTTCATTCATGTTTCATTTCAAGTAACATTTTCTCAGAGTTGATTCATGACTTTGAGTATACTTTTGGGTAACCAATTCTATTACGATTGAATTAATCCACTCAACACTGAACTCCACCGAACGAAGGAAAAAAAATCTACACATAATCGACACTTTCACAAAATAGGTGACATAGAAACTACCTTATTTAAAACTGAAATTTTTTAATGAAAGATGTATGTTTCTTTTTTTCTTCTGAAAAATACTTATCCGAATAAACAGTTTTACTGCATCTTTTTAACAAATAAATATAAGTTTTGGCATATTTTTACTCTCTCTCTCTGTCCTGGACGTTGTTTAATCCGCAGGACATTTCCTTCCGATATTCGTGTTGTCTGAGTTACGACCTCTAATCAACGTAAGTCTTCCATTGAGGACCCGAGTTGGGCCCACTGTGTGCGAGCCAAACAGGTCACGTGGTTCCTTCACCGCTTGCCCCTCTTCCGACCTACCCGCGTTGCAGGCATCCAACAAGCAAGAGAACTAGCGTCTGAGCGACGTGGCTCGCCGGGTTACCTCACAGTCGCTGAACTCTTGAATATTCCTTTAGATTCTCTCATCTCTTATGCATCAAGACCGTGGGAGTAATTCTTCTGCATTCGTTTGACAGTCTCAAACGAAGACTGTCATTTTTGTTTTCTTCTAGTTCGACATTCATTAATCTCGGTGCGCGAGGATTGTTTTTGAAACAAGAAAACACCGTCGACGCGCATGCGCGTAGAACGTATTTACGGAATGCGATCGGCAATTATTCATCGGTTCTTGTGAAGTTGTGTTTGTGTGTGTCCACGCGTGTGCTTTAGTATTCGTGTAAACATGCGTGTTGTTCATCGCGTACGCACCCACGCATGTAAGTGTTGATTGTTGTTCGTCCTCGTAATCAATGTGTTTAAAGGGAAGTGTTGTTTAGTGCAGTGTTGTGCGTATGTGTGAAGTGATTGATGTTTGTAAAGCATCGGTGACAAGAAACAAGTGCTTGTTTGGATATACTTGAAGCAACTGGCATTGTTTAAAGCCGGAGCAACGACGTACCGGGTATAAGGACATTGCTCCGGAAGTTCTACATAAGGTGAGAGTTCCTTTCCTTAGCATGACCTTTCCCACGAAAGGGTTTTATCCTGCATGGTATTTAGAGGAATGCCAAGAATAGAAACAGATTTTTATACGCGAACTTTGCAAATATAATGTTCTGAAATGTCAACTCATGTCACTTGGATTGACGAGTCTGTATTATTTTTCTTCGTGGGCTTTGTTTGTGGCGTTCAAAATTTTTAAAAAGCCGTCTTCGTTACAGAACTGTTTGTTTCGCTATTATTTTGGATTATATTTTTACTTTTTTTAATATCTTATTACGAATAAGATTTATAAATATGTATCAATTTCCTATTGGTTTAGGTTACGATATTTTTGTCTAATTCACTATTAGAATAATTTCTATCAAATGCTTATGAAATTGTAGAATGTTACAAAAAATTAAACCACTGAAAACAAATTTAGTAGAAAAACTCAGTTACTATAAAAATGCACTATACAACTGTGAGATTGCATGTAATGTGCATATGTAAGAAATCTGGGTTTATTGCCTTTCGGATGCTATGAGAATCTTCATGAGAAAGCCAAGACACCAAGACATTTCATGTATGTCATGGTAATGTATAGTGAATATTGTTAATTGGTACTTCATAATTTCTATTCTGAAAGATTCATCAGAAACATTTATCATTGTCAGACATAATTACCAAGTGGTTTATTGCACATTTATGAGCCTAGGAATGAATTTTAAACAGAACACTAGATGTTGACATGATTTTAACATTTTTAGATGATAGGCTTCTCATTGGAATAAAAGAATTCTATCCTACGCGTCACGTATGTAAGAATCAATCTCCCATAAGGACTTGTTTTTTTTAATCAATATTACGTTTTTCTCGAGAAAATTTCAGGTATTAGAGGTTACTTGCTACCAAAAAATCATATTTACGACACTGACTTTGAATACTGAGAAAATTTAACATTTGAATGGATATTATGAACACGTTTTGTCAGTTACTTTCATTATATTGTTCAGAAAAATTAGAAAATATTATGAAAAAAATATTCAATATGTGTAGGAACATAGTGTCCCAGTGATTGCGTATCTTAAGTATTTCATCATTGGATTCTTAATTGCTTCGTTGTTTCGCATTAGAGAATTGGGTGCTTGAAATCGAACTTTCCATTCTTCAACTCTTGTTGATTTCATTGAAACCTATCATAGCTTCGACAAAAAAGTGAAAGGTAAAACCTTAGGCGTCATTATGACAAAACGTTTATTGTTCACAAATGCTAGTCGTAAGGTAATAATGGTATTAACACTTCATCATGACGTGTCCTTTATAGTGCGGGCAAATAATAATCACGGACTTTATAATTTCTGGAATTGAAGATGAGGCCGTTACATGTCCGACTTTGCGAGCAAAAATGTAGTTTGTTTTTAAAACCTGTTTCACAACAGGTGCTTGACACAATATTGGTGTTTTACACCCGATGTTTTAAATTTAAAAACAGATATCACAAAAACCAACTCAATTTACATAAAAATACTTTCAGGTTAAGTGAATTAATATTAAGTTATTGAAAAAATTATGTATTAATATGAATAATAAATATTGGCTAAGGTTAATATGTTTATTTGAGTCTCCCTCATGTATTACAATTGAAAAATAACGACTTAAAAATAGTTACATGAGGAAAAAATAAATTGCAGCGTTAAATGATAAATATACACCAGTTTTATAACATACAATCATTACATTTGAAAACTTTTCATTATTTGTGGGAAAATTTATAAATAAATCTATTTTTTGTCAAAAAAGCCGTTACAAACTGCGTATGGCCAAATGCTTCTACGCATATTTTCAAAATTTTGAATATTTAGAAACCGGAAGTGAAGCGCGGTGTGTAAATGAAGTCAGAATGAGTTGTCCATAAATAGGGTTCCATTCCGAATGCATTGAAAGTCAAGTCTCAAGTTTGGTTGCGATACATCAATTTGTTCGTGAGTTATCGGGGGAACAAAATTCTTTATATATGTGTACTCGCATACACACGTACGACATTGGACATCATCGCCAAAATTTGAAACTAGTCTCTTCTGGAGCCAATTCGTGAAGACCCGAAGAGATCTCGAAGAATTTTTTTTCGACCGACTTACACACTCTGTGTAATGTGAAAGTAACAAAAACGGAAAAACAAGGAAAACATAACATGGAATAAAAATAAATAACAGGGTAAATCCAGAGACTGCGGACGCGAGGAACAGCGAGGAAGATTGGATGCCTTTGTCTGTCAATGGAAAACTTTAAGCAGTTTTTAATGCACATTAAACATAAGTAAGTAGAGTACAGTTAAAAAGTAATTATTCCATCTTCAGGTAGACTATGTAAATCCAAGAACGACCTAATTAAGACAGTAAAATACATTATTCTTACAAAGACAAAATAATTAAAATACAAATGCGTGAGATTAAAACCGTCGTTATCTCGCCTCCACGGATGATATAAACCTGTATCAAAAAGTAGTGTGTTTTGTTGTAGTACTAGCTGATTACCAGGCGTTGCTCCGGTTTTTTTCGTACACTACTCTTCTTTTTCTCCAGAAAAAAATATAATCTGTCTATATTGTAAGATCAAAATACTTGTACGTACTGTTTTTTTAAAACATGTACAGCATCCTAATTTTTTAAATTCATAGTAATGCAAATTTAATTCGAATCTTGACTGTGTACACTACACCATCACGCGGGTGCCGCGCCGGTCGAATCCGTGGTTCGCTTCCGAGGCGCGACGCGGCTGCACCATTTCATTAAAATTCTTCTAAAATGTGAGCTAACCGTCGAATTTTTAGGATTTAAAGAAGTTTCTTATCTTTGAAAAACAAAAACACTCAAAATAAGTAATCCAGTAAATTAGATGATAATTCATTTTTTCTTCTTAAATCAAGTTGAAAATATTTTAACACTTCTTTTCTTAATAACGTTTTAATAATAATTTAGGTTAAATTTTGTAGATAGGTGTACGCTTTCGCGGACTTTTTTGTGGAACTCTTCGAGGCAGACAATATTTTGCCGCTCATAGTTGTCACCTGTCTCTAAACGTTTAGGCAGCGTAAGCAAATATAACTCTCGATTTTATCGACATTTATCGTCAAAATCATTTTCTATCTTTCTCATCGCATAATTTTAAAATAAAAGTAAGCTTATGTCCATCTTGGACATCTTAACTATCTCCTTGCCAAATTTCATCACGATCGGTTCTGTGGTTTTGTCGTGATGAAGTAAAAAACAGACAGACACGCTTTCGCATTACGCATTTATATAGTAGTATGGATTTGTCAATGGGAAATGTAGCTAAGTGCTATTGAAGCTTATCTACATGGAGCGATAGGAGACAGGAGTTGTGTGGTAGGTTATTGTTAGTAGATGGGGCGCTTACCTGGTTTTCCAACAATTTGGCTCACGCCGAGGAGTTAGTAAGAGTTGAAAGTAATAGAGTTATTGGTACTAGGAGCAGTAGGAGGTAAATAGAAGAAGGAGGGTTCGCTTTTCAGTATTCACAACTATATATGAACTGGGACATTAATGTGAAAAGCTACAAAACTTTTCTGACTCCACTGTGAGTTGAATTCGCGATGAGCGAGAACTTGAGCCACCGGAGGGGCTCTGTATAGTGTTTTAATTTGTTTCTCATCGTTATGTGTTGTTTTATCACTTATGTTGTCTTTGTACGATACTGTTTTCACTGTCTGCCTCATCTGGTCATTCTTGGAGTTACTTACAATACAATTTTCTCTTCTCTTTTACAATATCTTATTTAAGTTCACTTGGTACTTAGTTTGTTGATACGTTTGTGCCAAATCTTGTACCTGAATTTTAAAACAGTTTCCTCCAACTGATTGAGCTGAAATTCGCCACACATATATGAACTCCATGGCAATCCAATATCTAACATAAATATAAACGCTGAATACGATTTTATTCCGAAATAATTGGCAGTGGATTATTTCTGGGAAGCGTCCCCTGAAATGCAATCTCCATCTTCATACAAATAATTATATCAAATTGCATAACCCACGCCTGTACGATATAACGGCGAAGGAATCTCTTATCTTTTCTTATCTTATTTTATCTTAAACTTCATAACAGTGGAAAGCAATTAATTTCATAGAACAGTGATGGGTTGGTAAGTACTAGCCGAAGAGCTTATTTTCTTCATAATTCGCGCGACAAGATTTTTGAAGGAAAAAAATCAACATAAAATATTGAATCACATTCATCGATAAGAATAGTAAGTACTTTTATTTTTATTATGATGTACTAATATGAAATTACTATGGAGGTATTATCATTTTGCATCGCAAAATCTTAATAAAAACCTATACTTATTTTATTCGCTTTAGTACATCGCTTAAATAAAAACTGTTTTCGAAAAATTTATTATTTATTATTTTATTGATCTTTCATTACCCATTTCTAAATACAGTCAGTAACTGCTAATGAACCATGAGTAAAATTTCGACAAGTTTCGACATCCGTATACACTTTAAATCCCCACCATCATCATCTCCAACATCAGAATTATGAATTATGAGAAGTATAACACGTTGGATAGTCGATATGGAGGTTGAATTCACACTTATTCACTTTGTTCTTTCTTGATATTTTTCGGTTATTATCCAAGAGTACGTTCTACTATTCGACCTCTTCGATAGAAAAAGAACGGGAATATTTATAGGTTCAGTGTTCTGAAATAAGAAGAAGAAAATTGGAGGATGAACCTGTATTTGAATCATTAACTCGAGAAAAATTCACCGAAAAAGTTCGTTCTAACAGTGTTTCCCAACCTTTTTTGTGCTATGCTCCACCTAAGTATTTCTAAAATTCTTATGCCCCCCTATCATTTACTTAATTTTTAATATTTAAAACTTTAAATGTTTGAAATTATAACTTGAAAATTAAAATTATCAACTTGAATGATAGGATTTATGAAGATATCACCAGGAAATTATTGAGCAAACACATTAAGAAATTTTCAAAACATATAATGGAGAACTTAAATTCAAGTACAAAATAATTTTAATGAAAGATTTTTCTATATTATTTTAATTATTGGTAATTATTTATTATTTAAAATTAGGGAGATCTTTGCGCTTGATGCTTACTGCAAAGAGATTTATGTCAGGTTCAAATTCAGTTAACTTCAGTCTCAAGTCTCCCCGTTTTGTTATATCCAGCCGATTCCTTTTTTTTTTTAGCAGCGAATCATTTATGGCACTAAATCTGCTTTCAGCTAAATATCAAGATGGAAACGGTAATAATTTGGTTGCATTTGGATATTAGATTTCGGTTTCCTCACAAAGTCATGCCAACACTCCTTTTATATCAAATAAATATTTGATTTACTCATTTTGCATTTCTGCGAGTTCGTCTTGATACTAATTTGAAATTTCTGTCAAATCCACTAAAATTGGCTGCATCATCCAAGTTCGGAAATCAATTTATTTTCTTTCAGAAAATCTTTCTTTTAAACGAGTGAACAAAATTTTCAAATTAGTCACTTCACATTTTTGGAGCCAATGAAACTTTTCAAAATTTTTGTTGTAAATATACGTCTGACATAATTCAGTAAAGGTAACGAAACCAAGTATCTTCGCTTTTGCACCTACAAGAGTTTTATTGTTCTTTGAAGTTGTTTATTTAATATATTTAGTTTATTTAATATATTTTGTTAACCGATATCTATATATTTAGTAATATATAGACATCGGTTAATTAACTCACAAGTGCCTTACCATCAACCGTTGACAGATTTTTCATTTCAGATTTGTCGTTTAAAAAAGTCACTAAGAGTATAAATACTTCCATAAATCTTTTCAAGCAGTTTTCTTTCGAGAGCCATCTTACTTCTGAGTGAAGTATAAGCCTCAGATGGTCTTCATTTTGTTCTTCACAAAATAACTTGAAGAGATGTTCACATTTGGCACTAGCTTTAATAGCATTGATACACTTCATAACTAAATTTAGTTCTTCATTTAGAACAGGTGAAATGTTTTTAGCTACCAGGTTTTCCCTGTGAATAACACAATGCACGAGAAGCGTTTCTGGAATCTCATCTTTCATCAATTTTAAGCTATCATTTTTCTTTCCCATCATATTAGGAGCACCAACTGCAGCACAGGATGTTATATTTTTCATTGGTATATTATTGGCTTCTAAGTAAATTTTTAGCTTACTATACATGTATTTGGAGGTAGTGGTACTTTCTAATGATTTACAAAACAACATTTCTTGAAGCAAAAGCACCTTTATCAATATATCTTACGAAAGTTATAAGTATGACCTCACTGTCTCTCAAAGTTGATCCATCCATTTGCAGCGAGAATTTTCTTGTTTTCAGCTTTTCAACAAGTTGTATTTCAATATCCTCACTCAATTCGCCTCTTCTTCTGCTAACAGTTCTTCTTCTGTTACTTAGTGGCGTAGCTTTAACAACTTTGTCATCTTTTTCCAGAACCGTTTTAAGAAATGCTGATATTGATGGTTTGATTAAATTCTCCCCTATAGTATGACTTTACTCAGATTTAGTAATGAAATTTAATAACAAACCTCAAGAGTACGATTGATAGTTGCATTACGAGCAGTAAATAGAGACTTTAATGTTACTCTTTTTTTCAAAAAATTTCTTTAAAGTTTGAAATAATTCAAATCTGAACTAATATGAGCCATCAAATGTGCCTGAAGATGACCTCGTTTCATTGGTTCGTTTGTCAAGCACTGTTGGCATAAAAGACATAAAGGTGAATGTTCATCGTGGACGTCGGGTATGAAATCAAATTTTAAATATTCCTCCGATTACTGACGATTTTTTTCTTGCTTGCTCCACTCATTTCACTATTGTCTGAAAGAAAGATACATAAGATCAATAAAAAACTAAAAAAACAATAATATTAATTTGGGTAAACGTAGACTAAAATGCATATTTTTTGTATTGTAGTATTTGTACACGGGAAATTGCGTGCTATTGAAGCTTATCTACATGGAGTGATAGGAGTAAGCAGTTGTGTGGTAGACCATTGTTAGTAAGTGTGCCGGTTAGCTGGTTTTACCAACAACTTGACCCACGTGGAGGGGTTAGTAGAAGTAGTTAGAGTTATTGATACTAGGAGGAGTTGGATAGAGGAAGGAAGGTTTGCTTTTCAGTAGTCACAGCTATATGAACTGGGACATGCTTGTGAAAAGCTACAAATTCTCATCGGGAATTGAACCCAGGATGACTTGGTGACGAGCGACAACACTATCAACTGAGCCACGGGTAGGGCTGTAAAAAAAATCATATTTAAATTGTATGAAAAAGTATGGTTTTTGCGGTGGGGTAAATGTGCCATACATATTTAAATGCATATTTAAATATGTATAGTACATTTACCCCACCGCAAAAACCATACTTTTTCATTTGCCAAATTTTTTCTGGAAAATGATGCTCCTGAAACTGAAATTAATAAAAATTACCAATTTTAATTTGTATTTATACATCACTTATATTTGTACAATGTACATATTTTTTAAAATAACAAGGCTGTAACAAAAATTTAACGGACGCTTATTTCAAATTAACACCAACGGTGAATGCTGAGCGTTATTGCGAAGCACTGCAGAACTATTTGTTCTGAATGGCGCGAAATGCTTAGTGACGGCTCAGCATAACCAGTCGTTCAACTCTCAAGTCTAACAATGAAATCATGGCTATCCACATGGCAGAGAGAAGTTACTTATTCTGGACGTGTCCATTTTCGAATTCCCCTGTCCTTAATCGAATTGCCTCCCTGTCGGGCGCGGGGGCCCCACGTTGGGAAACACTGTTCTAACATGTTTTGAGAAGAGTCCGCTCATAAGATTCATTTATGTTGTACATGTGCTTTTACTCGTACGTCAGTTTTATCAAATTTTTCAAATCTCTATTTTTTTAAGTTAAAAATAAATTTATTGTAAAAACCGCAGTTACAAACTGCGTATGAACACGTGGAAGACTATGTACTAATTTACTCTCCGGAAGCAAGCAAGGGACCATCCCATGAATTCCGATCAAGGGCCCTAAGGCAAAACCGGATTTAACATTTCAGGACACAAGATAAGAATAAAAATAGTTCGCTACGTGTTATAATATCATCAGAATACCAACAAATTTGTATTCTATAAACTATTATAACTATATTTGGAAAATATAGCTAATATATCTTAAGTATTAAAATTACTCTAAATTTGAGATTTATTATTTCAATAGACGTCGCCCCTAGGCAAGAACCGAGAGAACCAGTATAAAAAATCCTCCTCTGCACGAACGAAAACCGGAGAAAAACCCGGGCCAGGATGGCGCTACAAAATTAATGTACACAGCCGTGCCAATGTTGAGTACAGATAAAAATTAATTCTCCAATAATTTTTCAATTTGTATCTTGTATTGTAAATTTATTTTCGAATATTTTTTCAAAATTCTTCCCTAAGTTCATCAGGTTTTTAATTTGTTACCTGGAATATTATTATGTCATTAACTGAGTGCTAACTTGATTATAATTAGGTCATTAACATTTACTACGGAATTTACGACGGTGTAGTTCACTCACTAAATCAATTCCCAATAAAATGAACAATCTTTTTCGTAGTTACTTACTGCACAGCAACTATTCGTAGTTTGTTTCAATTCACTGTCACGTTAGGACTTACTCGTAACTGGTCCTACTAGCGGCCCGCGAACATTTTTTTTTTACGGGTCGCGAATTCTGGTACATTCTACATCAATTTTTTTATCAAACGTTGGAGGGCCCAACTTAGTGTTACAAGTTTGTGTTGTCAGAATTAATATTTGACGTGGCGTGTCAGGTGAGAGAAAATAGAAAAATGACTTCGGTATTTCCCCGACTTACATTACAATATAAAAACATTTTATTATACTCGTAATACAACACATTAAAATACTTTTTAAATAAAGAAACAAATTATTTAATTTTTCCAGCTTGGAATGATGTAAATAAATGTCAAAATACGGCGTTGCAGATAAATTAATATATCCCATTAGTTTTATTTGTCGCGCATCATTTTGACTTTTTCCCTCTTTCGTGCTGCTCCGATCGATCCAAAGTGTATAAAGAAAAATAAGTTGGAGAGCGCTGATGTAGGCCCTTCTTGTACACACAATTGACTATGTGAAACGGAGCATTAGAGGATCAATGTTTTCATTTGAGTGATTAGAACGTGTATCTGCGAGCAGCGGTCAGTGTACCGTTTCGTCGACCTTCAGTCGTCAGCTTTCGCTTTCCACGCCAGTACTCAGAGGAAAACATTGGCTCTCTTCCATTCATACATTTCCCCACAAGTGAAACTCAGGAGATTTATCACGTGAACTATATTATTTATTTCTCATACTACGCAATACATATAATTACTCCCGAAATTAAATTATCCGAAAACGTTGTGAATAAAGGCAAGAGAGAGTGTAAATGTTCGTGTAAAATTTCCCAATCTAAATCGAGAAAGATGTACTTTTTTCATTGGTATAGTAAATTAATAGGGTCTATAATAATAATAATAATTGAAATAATATTGAAATTAGTGTGATTTTAATAGTTAAGGTTTTGTAAACAATATTTTCCGAGTAACTTATAGTTTGATAATAATACGTACTTGTTAAATAACATTTTTGTCTTTTATTAAATACTAATTTGTTGGGGTTATGTTAATATTATAACACATACCGAACTAGTTTTATTTTAGGAGTGTGCTGAAATGTTAAATCCGCCTTTGCCTTAGGGCCCTTGATCGGAATTGATGGGATGGTCCCTTGCTTGCTTCTGGAGAGTAAATTAGTATATTTCATCCACGTGGTCATATGCACTTTGTAACAGCTTATTTGACAATAAATATTTTTATTTTTATTATTATTTTTTTTATATTGATATCGTGAAGGCACTGGCGTGTTCATAATTTCGGCTATTGTGCCATTAAATTACTTTTTTCAAAGAAATATTTAAAATAACTTCTTTTTCATCATTAAGGAGTCACATGCCAATCATTACTCTTTGGAGGGTTTAAGTACAATATTATTTCTTTACTAACATATATTCTTGGCAAGAAAGTTATATTATTTAAGCTAAGTTTTGTAACGTTTCCAAGAAAAAGGTTCAATTATTAGGAATTCACAAAAAATCTTTCAAATTTTACTGAAACTGTTATTTAATTAATTAATTATTTTTATGAAACCGCGTATTTGATGAATGATTCTTGGAAAATAAACGAGATAGAAACTGGTAGAAATAGTAGGATGCTTTTAGTGACGTTCCAGTACGTTTCAAAAAATTATTCAAAGTTTATTAATTAAGTTCTGCTACAATTAACGTCTATTATATAATCAAATTAAATAAATAATTAAAGACTTACGACATTTAACGGACGAATACTTGAATTTACCCACAGACACAGAAAAAATATTTTGTATTTAAAATACAATATTATAACATGTTTGTGTAGTTTCTGCTTTTTTGTTAACACATTTTGTGTTTACATTTACTTATAATATCACATTCAGTTGTTCTGTTATGTTTCCTGTTCCGTTGTTTGCTGTCACCCGACGACGACTTCAACATAAAGACAAGACGTTGTGAACTTTAAATCACAAAATATATAGTATTCGTCCATCATATGGTCGCATTAAATTATTTATTTCATTTGATTACTCATGATTTACTTGCAAAAAAATCGCTGAGCGCGTTACTTCTCTGAATTTGTATCATTTATGATTACGTTTAAAATAATCCTTAGAGCTAAATGTGGATCAAAGTATAAAGATAACTGAGGAACAGAAAAAACTACATTAATTACTGAAGTATCAGATTGTCATGACATTTAAATTATTCCGTTAGCTATGCGACTTCTTATTAACACGTTTTTCCTTTTTATGTTGTTAGGGGATATGATGTGAAAAGAACGTCAACTCAGGTTAAATAAAATGGATTTCGGTGCGGTTTCTGTGCAATTAAATACATATCAGTAGGAAGGTGCAAAGTGCAAAATTTGTGAACACAAAGTAATCAAAAGAATTATATATATTACACATTTTCGTCTCATTATTCTTCAGGCTTTAAAATAGGAACAAATGGTAACTGTTTGTCATACAAAATGAAAATTTAATGATATCTATAAAATTGAAGTGGAAAATAATAGAAAACAACATAATTTGTGAAAGGTGCTAAGTACAATCTCATTTTCATTGAGATGTGTGACACTTATTGTTTACAGAACTGCTTGTAATGCTCTTTATGCTCTTCCTTTGGCAAATAAGGAATCATACCTCATGGATCCGTCTTTTTTTTCGGTCGTAATTGACTTCACTAATGAGATAACTTGGAACATTGTATGTCTTTCTCATGATGACCTTTCTTCTGAACCGGAATTTTACGACGTCTTAAGTTGACTATATGATATTTTCTCCTCTACACTTCCGTAAGTTGCAGAATTATAATTTCCTTCACACCTTTCCCTTCAAATCCATTGAATGCGAAACAAATGCATATCACATTGCATCTCTCTTAACAAATCGACCAGGGTCTTGGGAACTCTCAGTGGTCTTCTGTGGAGTTTGTCCTGAAGATGGAATTCACCATGTCTTTTGACACAATTCTAGTGCAATATCTCAAATTTTGGCACTTTGCACCTTTCTATAGATAAGTCTCCAATTATCTTGTTCCTGTCCTTGACCCTTGGCGTAACGCACTCGCCTTCCGCTTCTGATGTTGATTTAAATGCAGTTGTGGTAAAAATTGCATATAGCCAAAATTTGAGAAATTGACACATTGCTCTAGAAATGTTCAAAAAACCGTAGTGAATTTCATATTTTCAGGGCGAAGAGTCCTCTACATGTTTTTAATGATAAACAAAGTTTATTTCTGGATGACCGACGTAATAGCTCCAATAGTAACCAATTGTATTTTTATCATTGACTCTTCGTTTTTTATTAATCATGAAAAATGTTAAAAAGCCAATTTTTTACCAGGTTCCTCACCATGATGGCAAAATTAATTCTTAAAACGTTCCTCAATAGGATCGATTCATGAACCTCTTGTGTTCAGAAAATATCGACAGCCGTAGACCATTATTAAGTACATTATATAAGTTGCAATAAACTTATTGTCATCAACGTAAATTAGCAATCTAAAATTAAACCTCCACATGTATGGGCATCAATTCTGCCACAAATTTCATAATGTTTGCTAAAAACGTAAGTTAGAACTCGTGGGGTCCGACGTTAAAACTCAACTGGAATTTTTGTCACTTAACAGTTAACAATTTAAACAGTGTTGAAAGTTTGGAATAAGTTTTTTCAAGTTTTGGGATTTTAAAAAAGTTCTAATACGATCGTACTATAAAATGAAATATAATAGTTTGGTCGATTTCTTTTCTCAAAATACTTATTTTCATCAAAAATACTTTAAAGAAAATTTCCAGATATATACCCACAATTATTGTTAGCTTAATTGTATAGGACAGCGCTGTCCTACTTGCTTTAGTCCGTGGACTATATCCTGGACTCTTTCGACCGATCGGGCCGGTGCGGGATGGGGTTTGGGAAAATTTTGCTCGACGAATAAAGCTAGTGAGTCATTCTTTAAAATTGTAATGCGAAATTTGATTCTCATGAACAAATTTATATTATTTTAAGCTCAAAAAATCAAATAAAAAAATTAAAAATTAAGAAAAGTTTCTTTTAGTTATTTAATGCATTAAAATGTTTTCACGATGTAATGTATGACGGGGTAATTCCTAACACGATTATTTTTTCTCTTAACGGACATGCCACGTCATATATTAATTCTGAAAGCAAAGATTTATTACACAAAGTTGTGCCATCCAACGTTTTATGGGAAAATTGATGTAAAATGCACTTTAACTTGGCAGGTCGTAAGGAGTAGTTTTGCGGACCGCTTATGGCCAATTGGACAGCGCCGGTATAGGATATGTACCCAGTATGAACATGAAAAGTGTATGAGAAGTTCATGAAATGAAATAAAAAGTTTCCAGAAACCATAATTTTAGACGAATGAAATTGGAGAATTTTTCAGATTCAAGTCCTCAGTTGGACCACCCACGGTGTCTCTCGATTCGTCGGATGAAGGAGCTTTGGACAGTCTGGGTTCTTACTAAGGATGATGCGTTTCATTTATTTCATTTCAAGTGCGGTCAGCACTCCAAGTTAGTCAAATCGTCGAGATGTTTAATTGTTAATTTTTATTCGAATTCCTTTAAAACACAACAATTTGGATTATAATGAAGAAAGAAACATGATTTAATTTGTTTCTACCAGTTAATAATACAGTACAAACAATATTTAGGAACTCGCTTGACCGTTTGAAATCCAAAAGAGTACGTACAAACTAGGCGGTCGAGCGCAACAGTTTCGTGATGTGTACCTCTCACCTCAGAAAACGTTTCGTAGCTTTCTGAAATGTCCGGTAACTTATAGATAAAAGTGATGTAAAAATACTATAAAAGAAAATTTACTACAAATCAAAGTAAACCTCCATCACTTTCGTGATTTAAGAGCTGGTCTTTTTTGAAAATAAGTGTTTCCTCCATAGGACGCAATGTATGACATCATACATTATAATTGCAAGTATATCATTTAAATGAGCAGTGAGGTGTGTTTGTTTAGTTGAAGTGACAATAAGTACTTGTCATTCTGTTTATTTCGCCGATTTCAGATATTTTAATGATTTAATTCTACCTACGATAGTAATCCCTTAATAGAATCACATTAATCAGTATAGCGGCCTTTATTTCATAGCGTTAACAAAAAAGGTCTGGAGTGTGCCCCACTCAACTTTCCAATTACAAATCATAACAAAAACTCATAGAACGAAACACAATACAATAACACAAACATTCAATCAAAAATACAAAAATTATTTTTATTTTATTTAGCTTATGATATTTGTCATACACGGAATACATTCATAAAAAATACATCAACAAAATAAATACATTAGATACGCTGAGAGAAAGGGTAAAAAAGGAAAACATTACTTGACCAAAACATAAATCGCAGCTCTAGGTCGAACGAATTCAGCCATTGTACAGCACTCACTGAGGCTATCAAGAGGTTGTCTTTGCAGCCAGGGAACGTTCTTCCTGGACACTCATATGCCGCACAGTTTGGAGGGCGGCACCACAATCACACCTGGGCTCCTGTATCAATCCCCACTTGTAGAGCATAACTCCACACCTACCATGGCCCGTTCGGACTCTATTTAGTCAGACCCAGGTTATGCGGGGGAGATCAAGACCGTGGGGTAGATTTTGGAGATTTAGAGGGTGCCATACTGGGTTCGACTTTCGCTTGCCACTGTGTGACCCATTCGGTTCCACTATTAAAATTCTGTTCTATTAGTTCTATTAGTTGTCTTAACTGCAGGATTTCTTGATTTCAGTCTTTTGAAAACTATTATATCCTGATGGATAGGAAGGTCTGGGTTTTCTTGTACCTTCGTATATTCATTAAGTAAGAGTTTTTTCTACGAAAATCAGGAGGTTCTATGTGGGTCAACACCGGTAGCCATTCGGTGGGTGAGGATTGTATGCAACCGGAAATCACTCTCATGCTATCATTCAGGACACTATAGACTTTACGGACATGGCAGCTGTTAAGCCACGTTGATGAACAGTATTCCGCAGTTGAGAAAACCAAGCTAAGAGCTGAGATGTGTAAAGTAGTGGGGTCGGCTCCCCAGGTTGAGCCCGCCAATTTGTGGAGTATTTTATTGCGTGCCCTTAATTTTACTGACAAGTTAGACATGTTTTTTATAGGCGAGTGTGCGGTTCAAAATCACGCCTAGATACTTTGGATGAGGATTATGTGGTAGGGATATGCCATCACACATTACATTTAGAGTCATTTGAGCCATTCTATTATTTAGGTGGAAGAGACATGATTCGGTTTTAGTAGTACTGAGGGTGAGCTGCCATTGTCTAAAGTATTCCGTGAGAGTGTTAAGGTCAGTGGATAGTTCATCTTCAATGTAATTTGTATTATCATGTAGGACTGAGAGGGCCAGGTCATCTGCGTACACAAACTTGCGTGCACATGTGCTCGGGATGTCAGAGATGTAGAGATTAAAGAGAAATGGAGCCAGTACTGAGCCTTGGGGGAGACCGTTATTCAATAGTCTTGGTTTGCTCACCTTATCATCCACTACCACTTGGAACAGTCTACCTGATATCGTATTACTTACGAGCGTTGTTATCTTCTTTTTCTTAATGACCTTCAAAAGTTTGTACAATACAAAAGTTAATAATATTAATATAAATAATAATAATACAAATATACTAAAAATATTATACAAGGTGTTATATTCCTCAGATCAATCGGATGCAAAATATTTACCATCTCAATACGTGGTATCCTAATAACTAAACTATCGTATTCACGTAAAGATTGCGTGAACTATCTTCCAAATTCAACTCTCTGGAATTCCCTTATTTGGAGATTGAAATAAAGCGCCTTAAACATTTTTTTGCGTAATAATTTTTCGCAGTATCTCGAAAACAGTACGACGTACAAGAATGCGGTTTAGAAATCTGTACGCAGAATTAACTGAGCAATCAAAATGCTCCCATGCATATTATGAAAATTTTGAATATTAAGAAACCGTAAGTGCAGCGCGCTGTGTAAATGAAGTCGGAATGAGCTGTGCGGAAAAGACTCCTAATCCCAACGTATTCAAAGTTATATCTCAAGATTGACTGTGATACATCAATTTGTACGTAAGTTATCGAGGGAACAAAATTCTTAACATACATGCATACATACACACACACACACACACATACTACGTTGGACATCATCGCCAAAATTTTAAAATAGATTGTCTTGGAGCGAATCCGAAGAGATCTCAAATTTTCTTTTTCGACCGAGTACAATACTTCCCTTACATAATCTATGTAATTGGAAATTAAAAAATACGGCGTTTCGAACTATGTTCAGGTTGTTCTCAGGTTTTAATAATGAAAAAATAAAATTCGCATAAAAACTCATGTGAGTGTGGTTTGAACTTGGAATATAAATCGGCAATGTTCACATAAGATTACCAGATTTCGTATGATAAAGTGATGAAAAATTCCTTTTTTGTTTGTTTGGGGCTTTAGGGCTCGTCAACATCGAGGTCATTAGAGCCCATTGAAAAATTCCTTTTAATAAATATGATAGCCCAATGATTTTCTGATTTGTTTATTTATGGATCAACTTCTAATTTAATGAGAAAGTTTTTAAAAATTTCTTTATTACATTTTCACCCATTATTTAGTACGCGAGTAATAAAGACGATGGAGATAAATTTGTTTAAACAATGTATTTTATACGTGTCACGTGTTTGTCGGGATTTCCTTCAAGATGGATTACGTCTTCAGTGTGGTTATATATTTCATTATTCTGTCCAAATCATCAAAAACTTTTAAAATTATATAGATAAATTCTGTTTTTATTCCTCTTGAAAGCTAATTTGGGTAATCACGGGGATGTTATTATCAAATGACTTTCCGCGAGAAAACATTCTCCGATAAGCGCTCTTCTATAAATTTTTGAAGTAATATTGCTTTGACAGGTTTTAAGTTTATGAAATCCAGTTTCCACTTAACCGAAAGTATCTTCTCTACATTCGACGCAAAGTTAGAACAAAGTAATATTTATATTACGTAGTAAATATTCTAACTCATCTTACCCGAACACGGGGAAATAGTTTATAAATCTAGCAAACTTGTCTCCTAAAAAATGAAAATAGACTCTCCTGGAGGCAATTTATAAAGATTAGAAGAGAGTCGATTTTTTAAGATGACCAATACATTACATTCCTATACATTCTTGTGTAATTGGAGTGTAACAAATAGTGATGCATGCTGAAGTACGGAGAAAGATTTTACAAGGTGTTAATGTTCCTGAATTGCTATATTATTTCTTCTGCAAATACTTACTTACCAACCAATCACTGTCCCTTGAAATTAATTCGTATCTACTTTTATGAATATTTCACGCAACAAGCTTTTTGAAAACTAATAATACAATCTGAAATATTAGTTTTCAGCGATAAAGATAGTAAGTACGATTATTTTTATTTGGATCTCCATATGTGAAATATGTGTTAGCATTTGGCATTGCATTATCTTAATAAAAAAAACTTATTTTATCCGTTTTAGTACATGGATTAAAGAAAAGCTTGTTTTAAAAAATTATGTTTATTTTTTATTTTATTAAACATAGGCTTTCTAGGCTCCGGTCTAGCGGCGGGAATCTCTTTATTTCTATTCTTATGATTAATGTCAAATTTTGTGTTCTTTTAATACTTGCGATTCACTATCAATCTTTTCCGATTAATTAAAATATTTTATAATAGTATGTATTTGTTTAGTATGTTTTGTATTCTATTATTTATAAATTGTTAACTGTGTAACAAGTAGCTAAAATTATCATTTTAGGGGAGCGCATGCCATGATTTTACCTTTGAACACGGAAATATCAATTTCGCCAGTCTGTTAGGGCCCTTGATCGGAGTTATGGGATGATTTTTTGCTTGCTTTGTTCCACGAAGTAAATTAGCTTTATGTCCTTCACGTCGTGTGCGCTTTTTGATAGTAAATTTATTATTATTATTATTTGAGATTCTTCTTTGTTAATTCTCAGCTCTAGACTGGATAAGGATGAGGGGGNAGGGAGGGGGGGGGCGGTATTCATTCCAAGCACTCCCATCTTTAATTGGAACATTTTACTAGAATAATAATTGGTATTATATCAATTTAGCCAGTCCTCCATATACTTTCAAATTCTTCCTTCAATTTAGTGTATTTTTTAACTTTTTTGCAGCCTTTGTCAATATACCATTGGTGTTAGGTATTGCTATAATAATAATAATAGCGATCCAAGACCAGGTCGTCGCAACTAACAACTACAGGAGGGCTATTCTGAAGGAGCAAAATGTCGAAGACATCTGCAGGAAGTGCAAAGAACCCAGAGAGACGATTCAGCATATAACATCTGGTTGTAGGATGCTGGCGCCAACGAGCTACCTCAACCGTCATGATCAAGTAGCCAAAATTGTGCATCAAGCCATCGGCCAAAGGTACCAACTGCTTGAGGACCAAACACCCTACTATAGCTACGAGCCTGCTGCGGTTATTGAAAACGCCACTCATCAACTATATTGGAACAGAAGCGTAATAACTGACAAACCAATACCCTGCAACAGGCCAGATATTATTCTGATTGACCGCTCCTCATCTACCACATATCTTATAGACGTGGCCATTCCGAGCTCCCACAACCTGCAGAAAACCTGGAACGACAAAATCAAGAAATATGTAGCTCTTGCGGAGGAAATACAAACAATGTGGCGTCAAAGAGAAGTATATATAGTACCGATCGTCTTCTCGGCAACTGGACTAATCCCTAAGAAGCTCAAAAGCAGCCTGGAGAAGATAGGTCTATCACCTTTCCTGTACATTAAGCTGCAAAAATCCGTCATCCTTAGTACCTGTAGCCTGACCAGAGCATTTCTTTTGTTACAATAGTGTTTGAGTTGACTTGTCTTTTAGGACCGTCCATTCAAAGAAACCCAGTATATGTTGCTGTGAATTACAGAATAATAATAATAATATATTATTATTATTATTAAAGTAACCGACTCATCGATCAATTACTCATTACTAATTATTACGGAAATCTTGAAAATAAAAAGACACTACTGTCTCCTATAAAATAAAAAGTTTAAAAGTTAATGAAAAATAGAAAAAGAAACTCATGAACGTCACTCACAAATTGGACGAAACAGTTTCGGCGTCCAGCCTTCCTCAATCACGTAGAAAATGTCTCAAATTTTATTGCCAGATATTTTTACACACACATTATAATTACATTTAGGTTATAATTATAATTCTTACAATGTAAAACCAAGAGGTATACGGGATGCGTGGACGTAGGACTGACTACTTATCCTAAGTCTTAAAAATAACTTAACACTAGAACATTTTCTTCATAGTGACTAANAAATATAGTTTTTATGTTTGTTTTTTTAATTTCAATCGAGAAGGAACTATTTCCAGTTCATATCTGTCAGAATCGGAAGAAGAGACACAACACGAGAACTGCGATCCCCTTCCCTTGAGTAGTTTCAAGAATTTGCTGCTGGGAGGTCTCGCTGGAAAACCTTGGAGATCGTAATGCACAAATGATGTACGCCTCGGTCCAACACGCGACGGGAGCGCGACGGGAGGCGACGTCTGAAGGAAGTAGAGCGAGGGAGAGGGAAGTTGATTGGCTTAATGGATGGTTGTTGACGGCTTCTTCGACGCTGCTAGTGAGAAAGTGTGGGCGGGACGAGTTGTGATGGAAGCGTTTGTGTGGGCGACGTGGTTTCCTATACTACACTGAGAGAACACGTTTGGATAAGAGATCCAAATTCAGAGGAAAGAAAGGATTTCTTCTCCTTTGGACATATGACATCAAAAACATTTGAATGTGACATCCCAACTTTATAGTGTCCGAAATGTGAGATCAAATTCAAAGGAATGGAGTTAAAGATTTCTCCAAACCTTAGGTTACGACATCCTAACTTTTGGATGTGACATCCGTAGTTTATAGTATCCAAATTATAAGATGATATCCAAATTGAAAGAAAGGGACGGATTCTTTGTGGTTCGATCCTATGAGACTGTTCACAACATTTATTGCGCTAGTCCTTCAACTCACAAAGTAAAAATATGGAAGATTTAGAAATGAACGTAAATAGTAGGCTACAATTAACAATTTAATGTGTCACTTTTACTGTACGAAATATATATTTTTAGAGAAAATGTTTATGAATTCGCTCTAAGTAATCTTACCGGAAATCTTTCAATTCTTCTCCACTGTTTAGATTGTGATGTAAAAAATGACGTAAAAAATCAAACATTATGGACACAGCTTTTTAATTTTTTTAAAAATGATTCCTACTTCCTCTAATGAGCACTGCAGATAGTTGAGTATTTGGAACGGGTGAAACCTTTCCTTTTCGTAGCTATTATCCATTTCTTTTGAAGGTCAGGATCTCGAGGAAACCTTAAAATAAACCTGAATATTAATGACTGTATTTACTGCTTTGAGAATAAAGAAACCTATTTTTTACATAAAGGACAAACTTTTCGAATAAATCGCTGTGTCGTTACATTCGTTTAGTAAAACATCAACAATCTGCTCACTACAACAATGCAATCACGATTTAAGAACTTAAATAGTCACTTAACATATACTAAAATTTGTATTACTGTGATGGCATATGTATAATTTTAAAAGATAGTGAAGGTTCAGTAGGTAAGACATTTGTTTTTGCATACTACTTATGAAATGATAAGCCACTATTCTTCACGAAAGAGTTATTGCATTTGTAGGCTACACGCGTGTTGACCATTTTAATTAACGATGACAATTGCTGTCTTGATAAAGTGACAGAAAGGAGATGACATCACTGTGCGCAATATTAATTAATGTGAATGACACACGTGTTTGTTTGGTGCGGAGGGCAACACAACGTGTCTTGGTAGCCGGCTCGAGTTCGTCCGCTGGTCCCCGTTATTACTCAGCGTTCCAGTAGGTTGTATGTTTCTATGGTATAGACCCAGTGAGCAAGCTGTTGTAGACTCGCTGGGCAAGCGAAATTTATTTTTAAATAAAAATACCCCACAGCTTGCCACAGCGCCAATTCCAGTTGATTAAATTATTTTTTACAAGTTTACTTCTTCCGTACAAGCTTACCTTTGAGCACTGGAACTACAACCCACAGTTCCTGCGATAATTAAACTAAATCCATGCATGTATATTTACATTCTACATTCACTCATATATACAAGCGTTGTATTTACAACTTTACACTACTTAAACATATATATTGAATTAAGTTTATATTTAAGTCCTTTGGCATACATCATTATTGGTTTCTGGACAGATCCAAAGAAAGATAAAGTTACTAGTTTTTTTAAATAACAGATAAGGGCAAAGATATAAACATTATTTTGAAAATATATAAACATTAAACAGAATTTCCTGAGGAACTATTCCTTTTATATGAATAAATATGACATTCTATAAAAACACAATATATCTATGCTGAAAATTGGCACACTATCAAAACTGTAAGATCAAAATAATTTTACTAACTGGTTTTTATAAAACATGTACAGCATCCTAATTTTTCAAATTTATAATAATACAAANCCCCATCCTGGCCCGGGTTTTTCTCCGTTTTTCCTTCTGGTAGAGGCGGATTTATCATACAGGTTCTCTAGGCTTTGTCTAGAGGCGTGTTTCTTGTAACAATAAATCGTGAATTTAGTGTTATTTCAATTCTTATGATTTTTAAACACTATACTCAAAATAATCTATAGTTCGATAATAACTTGTACATGTAATTTTTTGCTTAAAATTACAAACATATTGACATTCTATTAGTATTATAACTCGCAGCTAACTTTTTATCTTATCTAGGAACTTTTGCTGAAATTTTTGAATCCGCCTCTGCCTTAGGGCCCTTGATCGGAATTGATGGGATGGTCCCTTGCTTGCTTCCGGAGAGTAAATTAGTTTATTGTCCTCCACGTGGTCATACGCAGTTTGTACTGTTTTTTGACAATAAATTTATTATTTATGCTCTATTATTACTATCTAGCGGAAACCGCGCCGGTGGAATTTTCACTTCCGAGACGTGACGCGGCTAAACCATTATTGCAAAAATGAAAGTTAACCTATGTTCATTCTGGACATTTCGGTGGTTTAGTCGTGGTCAGGTAGCAAACAGAAAGAAACACTTTCGCGTTACGCATTTATGTATTAGTATAGATGACATTCCAATCTTATATATAGTATTCGAACACAGGTGAGATCCAATTTCAGAGGAAGGAAAGGCTTTCTCCAGTTCTTTGAATATGGCATGCCGTATATATTGCGCGTATGAACGATAAGGGAACATAAGCTGTTAAAATAAGTAAAACAATGTTCTAAAGTGAAGGAAAATTAAAACTGCTACAAGATTATGCCAATGGGATATAGAGAATGAAGAGAGGTTTAAAGATTATCGACTACATAGTCAAGTGCGCCTACCTCCACGTGATTAACAAGAAGTGGGTGGCAAACTGACGCCATTGAGTTGAGAGGACGGTTAAATGAAAAGTAACAGCAATGAAGATGGGAAGTAGTGAGAAAGAGCACGGAGGAAACTACACAGATCATAAAAAACACAATGGAGGAATAAAGTTACGTAGGATGTCGTAGGATTAGTCGAATGTAGTATCTCGTAAAATGAAGTATCTTATCGACAGATATGTAGGTAAAGTTAATTTAAGTGAATAAAACATTACATGAGATAAAGTGTCGCAAAGAACTCCTCCCGGCCCGGATTTTTCTCCGGTTGTCCTTGGGGTAGAGGCGGATGTTTTTTATACACACTCTCTAGGCTCTTGTCTACTATTATAGACCCCTCATTTTGAAGTGCTGCAGAAGGCACACAAAATCATAGAAAAATCAATCAATGTATATATGTACATTATAATGAGTCACTCTATAAATCTTAACCAGACTGTACTTAGCACCTGAGGCACCGCTGGTCGCCGAATGAAAACATATTTCCGTTTATCACTTATTTGTGGTTAAATACTACGTTTTAAACGTTTAATTTCATTGATCATATGATCACGACATTTCCCTGAAGGCGACAGTATAAATTTTCTTTCTTAAAAACGTGCCTTTTTTAGCAATGTTTCTGGAAAAGGTTAATAACTCGTTATATTTTGCATGTAGAAGCTTGAAATTTTTAAATGTTGTCACAAACATAATAGTAATCATTCGCTGAATAAGAATCTTTTGACACTTTTAGTTTATTGTATAAAAATTAGTAAATTCGACGTATCGGGAAAAGTTGTGAAAATTTCGCGTGTTTTGAAACATTTCTGCTATTTTAAAAGTATTATTCATTCCGAGAACTATTTTTTTAATTTACGTATATGCACAAGAGCATACAATTTTCTATGATTTTTTGTGCATTCTACAGCAGTTAAAAGTGAGGGGTCTATAATAAATAATCCGATAGTAGGGACGACGTCTATTGAAAAAATAAATCTCGAATTTATTGTTTTTTAATACTTACGATTTATAAACACTATTTTCCGAATAATCTATAGTTATATGATAATACGTACTTTTTTTATATTCTATATCGTATATATTGTATAACATAAATATTTATAGCACGAAGCTAACTTTTTATTATTATCTTAGGCATGTGCTGAAATGTTAAATTCACTTCTGCCTTAAGTAAGGGTCCTTGAACAGAGTTGATGGGATGGTCCCTTGCTTGTTTCCGGAGAGTAAATTAGTTTATTGTCCTCCACGTTGTCATGCGTAGTTCGTAATGATTTTATAGCAATAAATTTATTATTATTATTATTTTAAATATTTAGTAATCAAAAATAATTTTGGTATATCATATCCACAGGTTTGGATGTCATGCACAGAAAATTGTATGATTAAAAATATAAGAAGAAAACAAAGCCCAAAGGCAACAAAATTATCCAGAAAATACTTTTGAAATTCTCCATTGTACTTTACTTTCTCGACAGTGTTGTCATTTCCGCTTCTGTCCTAAAACAGTAAATATTCATGAACGTCAATTTCATTTCCATATGTGTTCTTGAGTCTCGAGATAATGTTCGATTAAAGCATGTTATGACTAAGAATTCATAAATATTGATATGCTGACTTCCGTTTGGTTCCTTCAGATTGGTTTGTATACACACGATAACGAGGTTACACGTACGTGATGAGTTCTTTTATGTTTACTGGCTGATTTTACTTTTGGAGTTTGGAACATTTAAGCTTATTGATTATTTATTAATTATATCAAATAAGCATAATGACGTGATGTATAGTTGTCTTTCTTATTACATTGGTTTAAAATTATGTACCACTTGCTAGATAATGTACTGGCGCAATAAATCATGGAGTTCTGCGTAAAAGTAAATAAGTGTTCCTACATTTTTTGTAATATTTCAAATGACCTTGTAAATAGACTAACTTTTTAGTAAAAATAAATTTAAAAATTGCCTTCTTAGGAAGTTGTCTTTAATATTTCTGTAATATAATAGTAGACTGGAATATTGTTTTGCTAAATTTTCTTTCAACA
The DNA here is from genome assembly GCA_002313205.1 of Laupala kohalensis. Classification (NCBI taxonomy): domain Eukaryota; kingdom Metazoa; phylum Arthropoda; class Insecta; order Orthoptera; family Trigonidiidae; genus Laupala; species Laupala kohalensis. The sequence continues at coordinate 61,968 of NNCF01130850.1, read as the reverse complement.
GGACTGACGGAAGGAACATATGAAAAGAAGTAAAATACCCAACGACTTGCCTTAAACCTATCGATTTTAAATAAGTATTTTGATAAGAATCCAAAAGAGTTGTTTTTCTTTTATTTCCTGGTTTAGTTTTGTTGGTGGACTGAAGAAAAGTTGATCACACTTATACGACTTTGAACAGAGACGAGGAAATTTGAGAATAGACTGTTGGTGCCAATTGGTTAAGATTTGTAGCTACCTGCAACAATTCCTGCGTTTAGAATACTTTTCTTATTCAATACTTGTACAATTGGAAATAAAAGATGCGTCCATGATTAGCGCAGAGCTACTTGGAATGCCACATCTACGTCGATGACTTCCAATTGTACTCTTCCTGCGCTCCACATCAACTAAGCA
>NNCF01130850.1:19170-55915 GCA_002313205.1 Laupala kohalensis | reverse complement strand
TCATAGACAGTATACAGGGGGGACTCGTGTGTTTCAACGAGCATGGAGAAGGTAAAAATGAATAGGATTCTTTTTTGGACACGCTTCAGATTCACAAATTCACATTTATTACAAAACAACATGTATACATATATTTTCCTAATCTACAAAAGCAGAATTACAGAATTGATCCTAGTTTTTGCAATGTTGAAGTCAGTTGTTGTGGGCAACTAACGCTCCGAGAAGAACACTTTCTACGGAGTTTGAATACATTTAAACAAACAATAGTTTATGAAATATCACCTTTAGTACCCCTTTCCCAATTTAAACAGAATTACAAGTGGTGATAAGCAAAATTGAAGTGCGATTGTATGTAATCTGCACGAAAACAAAAAGCCCTTGGACTCAAGTTTTTGAGAACATCCCCCCGACATCAACTAAATAGTTGCATACAAAACTACCTGCTGTTTAGTTTAAAGTAGGTTTTTAAAAACCATATAATGCATGCAGGATTTATAATCCATCAGAATGATTTCTGATGTGGTCCTCCCTTTACGAGGAATAATAATTGTACGTTGGAATTGCTTCCTTGTCGTACTTTATGAAGAATTATACTTGTACGTTGGAATAGTTTCCTTGTCGTACTGCTGTTCCGGCTGCCTACGGATGTCTGGCCGAGGTCTTCTGTCGGAATGTAGAGTGGTCCCAGTTCGGCCTTGTAGCTTGCTGAGCATGTGGCTGTAACGAGAGAATATTTGTGAACATCTATGTTCGAAGTTGCTTTGCTGCGAGCGTCGCACTATATAGTGGAGAGCACAACAGTTAAATGATTTCTTAGAAGAAATCATGGTCCAAAAAGTCATCAATGAAACATATGTGTTTCATAGTATCACACGCAGCGTAGAGAGTAACGTCACACGACACGGCGACGCACTCGCGGAGTAGTCCTCCCTATACGAGGAATAATACTTATGTACTTGCTCATCACACGAAGAACGGAATGGAATGGATTATTTTTGCCCGTAGGAGAATCGTGGCCTTGAGGCGCTAAGTTGCCCGAAGGCGAATAATGTTGAGAGTCCATAAACGGTAGAGTCACAATAGGTAGACTTGATCAGGTTTCAGAGTGTCATCACGATACGGCGACGCACTCGCGGAGTAACATCGTACACGACGAATGGATACTTGTGGAATGGATGGATAATTGGACGTTGAGCGTAGCCGTATATATAGCTGTACACAGAACGTGCATATGGAGTGCGTTCAATGATCCTATGTCAAGGAACGTACATAGTGAGTGTGTTCAATGATTCTATATCATGGAACGTGCAAGGTACTTGCACCGAGCGTCTATATTCAAAGAATGTTTATATAGACACATAATATTTATAAACAAACAATAAATAACACAATTCTCATGAAATATAAATAATAACAAAGTAATGTGTAAATAATAATAAATGAGAATGTGTAAATAAACCCCTTACAAACGTTTGGTTTGTAACATTTGTTTTGAAATACACATTTAATTCGAATTGTGGTACGTTTCTCGATTTTCCTCCAACTATCGCTACTGCTCGCTTAACAAAGTGAAACATTAAAATAAATATAAATACAAGGAAAATATTTATTGCTAACATAATTAAATTTCGGTTAGAAGTGTGACTCTCCCCTAAAAAATCTGGATACACGTTTTACATCAACTTTTTTTTTCACGAATTCTCCAAAAATCTTTATTTGATAAGATCAGTTGCTGAGATGGAAATGCAGAACAAAATATACTGTCTTACAAATGTTCGTTCACGTTCGCTGGCTTTGAACAAGCTCATTGCGCATGCCTTAAAAACATGATTTTTTTAACAAGTTAATTTTAGTGCAGATTCATTATTTACTCGTGATGTTCAATGTTTTATGATAAAATGAATAATTTTTAAAATGAATTTTTCGGACGTCTTCAGCATGCGGATGCTTCAAAATGGTGGTGGTCATACCGTTGTTTGCCATATAGAGTGCTGCAGCATGTGGATCCACTTTGTAATTTTAAACTAGGGAAAACGTTTCAACTTACTCTCTGGACTATTTGGACGTTGCGCAAACTTATAAACGTATTTCAATCGATTTAAAATCGTTATGAAAGGAAGAAATTTCCATTATGAGTTTAATGTCTCCTATTTATGATTATAAATTAATCAATAAAACAATTTATTGTCAAAAAGCAGCACAAACTGCATATGACCACATGGAAGACAATAAACTAATTTACTGTCTGGAAGCAAGCAAGGGACCATCCCATCAATTCCGATCAAGGGCCCTAAGGCAGAGAAGGATTGATAAATTTCAGCAAAAATTCCTAGATAAGATAAGAAGTAAGTTACGTGTTATAATACTAATAGAATATCAACATATTCCTAAATTAACGCAAAAAATTTATTTAAAATGTATGAATTATTATCGAACTATAGATTATTCTGAGTATAGTGTTTACAAATCATAAAAATTGAAATAACACTAAATTCACGATTTATTGTTACAATAAACACGTCCCTAGACAAAAACCTAGAGAACCTGTATAAGAAATCCGACTCTACCCGGAGGAAAGCCGGATTTATAAACCCGGGCCAGGATAGGGCTACAGTATTAATGTACACAACCGTGCCAAAATTGAACAAATAAAACTAAATTAATATGAATCATAAGTTACAACACAATCATGAGAGAAAATGGTTTTTGAAATTGTTCTAAGTTATTTAAAAAATACTACAGCAATGACGTGATCAAGTACGAGACGGATTTAACTTTTATGAAAATCAATAAATTCTTTTACATTGTAGAAGAACTGGTGCAGGAGGTAGCTTTTAACCGCGAATTTGAAGTGATTCAATTTCATAAGACCTTTTATATTCTTGGGCAGGGAATTATATAGAACGATTCCTGAATGATGTGATCCTTTTTGGCAAAGAGTGGCTGACACTCTAGGGTGATGAATATTATTCCTATTGTGTTCGTGAACGAGACTGTTTCGTATGAGGAATGGTGGCACTTCAGTAATTCGGTCTTAACAAACACAACCGGTTCATAAATGTAAATGCAGGAAAGTGCTAAGATATTTAATTCCTTAAATAAATGTTTATAAGTGTTTTAAAGATGATATTTTCAAATTATCCGAAATGTCCTCTTCTGAATTCTAACAATTTGAATGCTCTGACCGGAATTGTCCCAGAAGATAATGCCATAACGTAAATGGGAGTAAACGTTTGCAAAATATACGCAACGGGAAATATGTGGACTAACTACGTTAACTAAGATTCGGAATGCGTTTTGCTGAGTTGGTAATTAAGATTGTCGGCGTGACAATTCCATTTGTGATTGTCTTAATCATGGAGACTTAAGAATTTTGTATTCGTTACAATTTTTAATTATGTTCCGTTTAAAGGAAGAGAAACCTGGAGTGCAGATTTTGTGATCCTATTGTGAATTGATATAGACACTGTTTTGTCAGTGTTTACAATGAGGCGATTTGCATGGAACCAAGCCGAGAGGTTAGACAAATAATTTTGATCGTTGGCGTGTGTTACGAACCAAAACGTTCGTAAAATGCTCATCCATATGATTCTCATTCATCACAAACTCTAAATCATTGGTGTTCTTTGAGAAGCTTATTATTTACTCCATGTGCATGATTACTCTGTGAATATATAAGTATTCATTGAATATAGACATTCTCTTGAAACTATAATCTCTTTGTCAACTGCAAGTTCCATGATACTGAATTAGTGAACACGCTCTATGTGTACGTTCCGTGCGCCGGCTATATAAAGAGCCGCGTTCAAGCCACCCTCTGTGCAGTCTTACTTCAGAGGTCACCACGTGATGATACTCTGGAGACACGTCGCCGTGTCGTGTAACACGAAGTCACTCATCTGCTCGTAGCAACTCTTCGAATCATTGAACAGAATACGAATGTATCTGTGATACGAGACATTTTTTTGGAACATGACTTTCTGTATGAAGTCATTCAACTGCTGCGCCATCTCAATACATGGCATAGCACTCTCAGCAACTCAGCATTGAACATACTTGTTCACGAACATTTTCTAGTTTCAGTTATTGCTTCCACGCTACAAGGCTGACACGAGGAAGACTACTCCACAGAAGACCACGGCAATGCGGCCATGGCAGCGGAGGAAGGCTACCAATAAGAAGCACTTCAACTTACTAAGTATTTATTCTCGTAATAACGAGAACTGCATTTAGACTCAAGAATCACTTGATCTAATGCACCTCAAAATCCTGCACATTTCTATGATTGTTATAACCGCTCTCAATGTCTAAGCAGGTACTATTGTAAATGAACTTTAAGGATGTTACAGGGGGATTGCACTCAAAAACTTGTGTCCAGCGAGGGTTCCTTTTTTTTAATAATGCAGATCAGATGCGATCGCACCTCAAATTTGCCAATGTATCATATCGTAATTCTGCTTTAACTGGGTAAAGGGTTATTTAAGGGGATTTTTCATAAACATTTGTTTATGTTTTATGATATTAATTTATCCATTGTAACTCCGTAGAAGCCATTATTCTCGGAGCATTGGTTGCACACAACAACCAATTTCAAATTTGCAATTCAGGAGAAAATTTATGTAATTCTGCTTCTGTAATTTAAGGAAACTAAATGTATACTTTGTTAAAATTTAATAAATGTGTATTTGAGAATCTGAGGCGTGTTGTACAATAATCTCTTCTCATATCTTATCTCTTTAGCTCGTTGAAACATACGAGTCCCCACATATCCTCTCCTATGTGTACGGCGAATGGCTATTCGTTCGTAACAGCGTGTTTACATAGTAAATTAGTGTCATCAGCGAAAAGAACCATTTTTCAATCTGATGTGGAGGATGACATGTCGTTCACTTACAATAAAAAAGTATAGCGCAAAGAATTGAACCTTGCGGTGGCTTTGTTTCTGAAAGACAACGCTGAAGTATGAGAACTTTCGGTCAGGTGAAAATGGCGACGAGCCGGGAAGCGAACCCGGGAATCCCGACTCAGTCGCTTCCCAACTCGTCACCATTTTCACCTAACCGCAAGTTATCACATATCTTTTTCACGTGTAGGGTACACGGAAGAAATATGTACATTATTAACCTTAATACGTAGGTTCGTGTGAACCGGTAATAAAGTGCACACAGCTTAGTGTGCCGTCTGGTTTACATGTATGAGGATGTGTCTAAGGTCTTCCGAGGTTTATATCTGGGTGAAAATGGTATTCAGTAACGGAAGGTGAACGGGTAGTGTAGTGGTTAACACCCCTGGGATCAATGCCGGAGTCCCGGGTTCGATTCCCTGTTCATCATAATTTTCACCTGACCGAAAGATATCACGTCTTCTCTAAGTGTAGGGTACGCGTGTGAAATATGCACAAAACAATGAATTAATTTCTTTTAGTATAGGATACTTTGACCTGTTGATATCTATATGTTAAATAAGAAGTTAACAATTTATATGGAAGTCCACGAATGCATCAATAATGCAATTCGGAAAGGAAAATTTCGTGATCGATCACATAGAATGCTTTGGATAAGTCAAGAAAAACACCCCGAGGATTTTCTCCACGGCCAAGAGATGTGGTAACATCGTTTAAGAAAGAAAATATGGCGCTTGTAGTAGAAAAGGATTTTCCGAAAACCGTGTTGATCTTCAGAGAGAACGTTATTTTTTGATAAAAAATCTAGAAGACGCTTATAGATTTGTTTTTTAATGACCTGATGATTCTCATGACTTCAATGGTCTTAGTTTCAGAAGTGAACATAGAATTGGGAACGTGGGTAGAGAACATTGATTTTAATATACTGAGTTCGTTATTTTATCTACTTCTGGGAAGTAAGAGTTAAACAAATTTGCGACGTCCTGAGGATTTGATACATTTTTGCCGTCGTTTAATAGAAAAATATTTACTTCGTGATTTTCAAAAGTTGACGTGTAACTTTTAACAATTTTCTACATGGCTTTCGTCGGGTTGTTCGATTTTAGTACATGCCTGACGATTTCCATAACTTTAGCTACATAGACTACTTTTCGAAAAATAGTCTTAGATTTTGGAAAGTAATCATGGAATTTGGGTGGTTGATTACAGAGTTTTGAAAGATGATATAAACGGCGTTTGTTTTTTGAAAAAAATCTTATCCCTTGGGTGATCCATCTATTGTATTTCTTTGTGTTAATTAACTTGCGTTTTATGGGAAAGCTAGAGTTGCAATGTTTTAGAAATATTGAGATAAATATATTGAATTTGTCGTCGGTGTTTTGCAATTGTAAACATCTTTCCATGTTTCTTCACGCAAATGAATTATAAATGTGGATTGATTTGTGTCATTAAACTCTCTTGAAAACTTGTAAAGGACTTTAAGGGGTTTTAGTTTAATTTTAATAGCCATACTTGAGCAAGGTGATCGCTGTTTATAAGGCGATAAACACTTCAAAGGGATACGAGATTCTATTGTTGACCATAATCTGATCTAGCAATGTTTGAGATGAACTGGAGAGGCGAGTGGGGTCGGTTATCGTAGTAATAAGGTTGAAGGAGTAGATAAGATTCTTGAATGGATTAAGTGGTGAATGAGCAGAGTCGGATGTACTCAGGAAATCGATGTTGAAATCACCACATATAACAATGGATTTAATTAATTTATGTGTAATATGTTTTAAAATAATTTCGAAGTTCTGAAAAAATATGTCAATATCTAATTGAGGAGGTCTATAAATGCATAAAACAACAATACCGGTGTCGGTCAGATTAACTGCCGAAAATTCGAACACATTATCTACGCAGTAGTTCTTGTAGCCTGGCAGTGGAGCGGATAAAATATCATTGCGAACGTAGATACATATACCACCGTGGAGATTTTTTCCTTTAAAATTTTTCTGACAATAAGAATTTGCTAAATAATAATTAGAAATAGCTCTATCGTTGATGTTGTTAGTTGAATGCCCATGTTCTGTGAGGCATAGCAAATCGAATGGATTTTCGTGTACCAGAATTTCAATGTGATTCTATTTGTTTGAAAGGGATTGAACATTATGATGAAATATAATTATTTTATTTTCGCAAAGAGTTTCACGAGAAATTAAATCGAAGGTAGATTGTGGAGAGGAATTTGAATTTGGTACAGCTTCTTGTTCCGGATCAAGCTCTCACACTGTACCCGAACGCGATTGTCACCTTCGAGTACCACATCGTAATCCTGTTCGCAAGTAGTAACTGTGTATGGGGGCGGTCGGAGATGTGGATGGAGGAATAGATGAGGACGTGGGAGATGAGGAAGCATTGGTTGAAAGAATGGGGACAGGAGAACAAATGGGTGTGGAGATAGGGGGAGGAGATGGTATTGAGAAAAGAGCAGAGGGAGGTGGAGGAGGAGGAGATGAGGTAGGTGCAGGATGAGGTGTAGGAGTGGGTAAAGGGGCAGGTGGATTATGTGGGTTCAGATGTGAAGCTAGGAGAGAACCGAAGTGATGTTTCCCGGACGGTCTCAGATCCGTGCTGTGTAAAGTCCTGGGCAGTCAGGTGTGGTTGCAAATCACAAAATGTGATTTTTGTGTCTGCCAGATGATTTTTTTGGAATTGGTTTGCCAGGTAAATTTCGTGGTTTATTTGTGGAACGTTGAAACGTGGAGGCAGGGTAGAGAATACTATGTGTTTGTACTGCGAGACCATTTAGTTTTTGTAGATGTTAAGACGCGTTGAAATGACTACCCAAGTTAATATCGTTCTGCCCACCTATGAGGAAATTTGTATCCAGCTCTGTGAGTGTCTTAGTGTAGGTGTCCAGTTCTCGAATAACTGCAGTCGAAGGAGCGTTTGGCTTGAAGAAACCGGAGACTGATATCTGCTAGGAAGCAATCCACGTAAAAAGGAGAACATTTGACGACCGTGCGATTCATCTAATATGAGCACGTTTGACTTCTGTGTGGAAGTGTTGGCTTCATCTCTGGGTAGCACTACTTTACGTGGATTTCGGCGGCTGTGGTTACCCGTGCGTAGTTTGTGAACAGGTTTATGTACTGGACGTGAAGGTGTGAAACGGGTAAAAACATTAGGTAGGAGAGGAAACTGGGACATGTCATCTAACACACTAAACCTATTCTGAGTGAAGAGTTGAACTGGTGCATGTGTTGTTGGTCTAACCGGGTGATAGCAGTTGGAAGGACGGCGAGAATTTCTGACTAGTCCAACCGCCGATCGTTTTCTTATTGACCTCTTCCAGCGTACTGAACAGTGAGTCAAAATAATGTTCCAAGTCATTGTACGCCTTGTGGTCAGCTTTGAATGCGTTGAGGATTGCGATTGTGTTCATTGTTGTGAGTTGGTTAGCAACTTATCAACAAAAGCAAATGAAAATACACGAAAACTGACATATAACACTGAATGAAGGATATTAGTATAATAATAAATTTATTACTACGGAAGTTACAAATGAGATATTAAATAAATAAATAAACAAACCGGCGATTAATATGATAAATAATTATTTCGGACGACAACTGAAGGTTATTTAATTCGAGAAGAACTACTCTATTTATGTTAAAATGTAAAAAAATACCAAAAAATCAAGAAAAAGAATTGTAAAATGATGTAATAATTCTATGGAGTTATGACGAAAATGTGGGTGCAATAATGGGGTATGGTTACTTTGAAAGTTTAATTATTATTTGATAGAATATGCACGAGAAAATCTAAATACACCCTAATGTTTACTGCTGATGCACCAAGAAACTTAATCAATGATTCCGTTTGTACTTACGTAAACTTTATCACACCTTTGAGAAGCACTTGAATGAAAACAATACAAAGTATGTTAGGTCCGTTAGCCTTGATAAACCGTAGGAAACGTTTTTAAAGTTTTTTACACTTAACAGACACAAAACAAACAAATTTTTACATTACAATGTAGGTAGGAACTAAAAACAACAACTTAATCACAAAAATTTGAGAAAAATAATAAGAAGATTAAACTGAAAAATACGGAGAGCTTATTCACAACCGTAGCTAACGCCAGGAGCAGGCTAGCCAAATTCTGTACAATACCAAATATATTTATTATCTGTACTGGCGTTAGTGGAATAATTTTTGCTTACCCTAGACTCTGAAAGTGCACGTAGAGAAGATCTAACCCCCACAGCAAAGCCTATTTAGAGGATATTTTATATGTAATGTCCATTCAGTAATTATACACACGTGTATTTTTTACTCATTCTCACTTAAAGAGAACCTAAAATTACTTTTGTATATCCACACATTCCCAAATACGAATACATTTGAACTCACAATTTCCGAGTATCTACGCGAGGAGGGAAGTTTGCATCGTCTAAGGGCAAAGTGAAAATCGCGATGGAGTGGGACGCATACCCGAGACCACCCGCCTTCGTCTCGTGTGTGCTACCACTGCACTGCACTGCACTGCACCGCACCATCCATCCATCTTCACTCCCAAAACTTGGACACAACCTCCAACTGATCTGATCCGGTGAACCTGTGTCACACCCCATACAGGGGATATGTGACCACAGGCGGCTCCCTATGGTGGAAGCACTTGTACCCGGTTTCCACGTACCCACGTGTCGGATGATTTTGAAGTCAAAACTGCAGAGTATCTTTCTCGGGGAGGGAAATTTGTATCATCCACGGCCAGGTGAAACTTGCGACGTATTTACCCTTTATTTTTAACGTTCTATTAACACTAAACATGGGCGTTAAATTATATGGTCTTAAATTTCTCAATATACGTAACCATATTCTTAGTTTTTTATTAAATATGTCACAATCTATTTGATTTTTAATTTCTCGCGGTAAGTTATTGAACATTTTTGGAGCTAAAACAAGGAATCGTTTACATTACACAATTACATGTTCCTGTATGTATCAAAATGTTTGTATTATTATTTTAATGGCTCATATTATGTTCTATACAATGCAACGAACCCGTAACTGATATTTGATACTCGTGAACGAAAACGTTAATCATAACATGACATGACGAAACAGTATATCATGTGCTTCCTTTCCATTAATGAGCCATTCACAATTCTACTTACTTAAGCCCACAAGGATTTGATGGCTGGAATGCCAAGGTCTATCTCCACAATAAAGTTCTTTTTCTTTCTTTTTTTGTACAACGGCTGCAGTGGCAGACGAGGAAAATCTGGTCCCTTGTAAAGTCCAACTCGTGATCGAAACTTGAGTTACCAACCTTGGTCATTCAGACGTACTTCTTGGAAGTGTTCAGTTTGTGGTTTTTCTTGAGTCATGTTGTTAACTGCTTTCGAAGTATTAATGAACTAAAGAAAGGAAAAGATGACAACCTTCTTCGGAAATGTTTCATGGATCATATTGCAACAGCAGTAATTCGTAGTTTCACGCGCGGAACCTCGAGGTTGGGCGTGTTAATTTCTCAAAATATTCAATAAACAAATTTTAGCAGAAATTCAATTTTCATTACAGTAAGCTACAAGAGTAGGAAGTGTTGATATTGAGAAACTCAATAAATTACTATATTGTCTTAATTTGAAACTATGTATGTTCAAGTATTATATTTACGTTTGTCTAATTACATTTAATTATTTATTAGTGTGAGTATACCTAACATTTCTATGGTATTTAATTATTCGTATATTTTTATTGTTTGGTTCAGATCATGAGATCTGCTGTTTCACCAAACCGTTTGACTTGGGAGAGGGAATTGGGAAGGAGAGATATCGGGTTGCTAGGGAACTTATGGTACCAAACCTACATTTGCCTGGAATAGGTAAGGAAAACCCCAGCCGAAAACCTCTCCTAGTTTGTCCGAACAGGGTTTGAATCCACGCTCTGCCGCTCAATCGTGGAAGCGAGGGCAATACCACCAGAACAAACTTTGACCATGTACAGGCTATTAATTTTGACGTTTATTTTCTTCTGATACGATTGCATTTTTACAAAATACTTGCCTTGTGTCATAACTCTTGATCAAGCGGAGTCGTAACGTTGTGAATTTACAAATGTTTGAAGAAATGAAGAAAATAAATGTTAAAAATTATCCCCGCATTAAGTGGATGTATTTTAGAAAGTAAATTGAATGCTTTAATTCTTGAAATAAAAAAATTGAATTTGCATCTTGTTTCCGTTTATTTTCTTCTTTGGCGAAAATTTTTCAACCAAATATCGGTCATCCTCAGGCCCTGAATGCACTGTATACAATCACAAATTATAAGACATATACTATAAAATTGACAAAAAATAAATAAAGATAAAAAGAAGAATATCTCAGAATATATTAATGTTAAGTTATGAATCGATGTATAATAATGACAATATAGAATAGGCACAGAAATTAATACAACTAATTAGAATAAGAAAGATCAAAATGACCATCTTTACCAGAGGTGACAAACTGCCATTCTTCATGGGTGTCAGTGGGGGATGACTTCTCATTACATTCTAGAGTACATCGTCACGTAAAATGTTACTTTTACTCCTGTATATTATCAGAATCTCATTTTACAATATAACTAAAAAAAACTAGAAAAATCATGTTTTATTATATTATGTTGAATGAAAATGGGAGACGGGACCAAGATTCGAACTCGGGACTTTCAACTTAGCGCGCTGATGCGCTACCAACTGAACCTCCCTGTTCACCTCCGGGCGCTGACTACCAATCATATTTAGCTCAGTTGGTAGCGCGTCAACGTGCTAAGCTGAAAGTCCCGAGTTCGAATCTTTGTCCCGTCTCCCATTTTCATTCAACATACGTAATTAATCTGATAGCAGGCGGTGTGATTCACCGCAATTTAAGAGATTTCTGAATGTTTGTGAAATCGTGTCTCTTATGAGTAACATTTTAGTGTGTTTTAGACCTCTTTGAGGTTATTGAAGGGCTAAATATTAACTACAAAAACGACACAAAACCATTTAATTTCATGATACAAACTCTACACAAGACTGTCTTCTCCTGTTACGAGTAAACTCTTTAATTCTGTCGCTCATTCCCATTGCGTAGAAGAGCACCCACGCAAATAAACGAAATATTAACTCGGCTCATAAGCGCATCCCGTTTCCGACTCTAATATCCTCCTCCATCTTCGGTTTAATTAATGTAATAGGTTTTTACTGCCGCACTTGCGTTCGGGGAGAGTCCATCTCCTTTTGTGCGGCCATCCCGACTCATTATCTTTGCGAGAAAGAACTGTTACGCTGGATGGGCGCCGTTTATCTGCCGGGGTAATTGCGGTATTAACGCAGCACCTCATTTCTTTTTAGAGGACGTTATGTTGGGAGTCGTGGCTGTTGAGGCTTGCTGATGACGTTATCTCAGTGATTTGGTGGAGGTAATGTAAATGCGATAGCTGTCAGTGGAAAGAACTAATCGCGTTTTGTTGTTACTCGTGCAGTTGTCCAGCAAAATCTTCTTTTCGATATTCAACTACAAGATAATTGAACGCATCTGTGGAGGTACTTTGTTCCCGCAGAATGCGAAGGGGCTCGTATAATGGCACGGTTAATTTCATAAAACACAAAGAATGTTCGAAGACACAATATGAACACAGTTTAACATTGATATCGGACGGGTGTAAGACAGACACTCACCTAGACGTTTTCTGGCCATGGCGGGATGTTAAATTTCACGGGGATCACAGATTCTCCAATCATAAAATTGGCCGTGAAATCAATTATTTACTATATAAAGTGCATATCTCTGTATAAAGAAGAAAATATAAATTCTTTTCTGAACCACCTTTGTGACGATGTTAAATTATAATCCGATATCTTGTGAAAAGAACACTTTATATTCAACTATTTTGAGCAACTAAAAATACACTTTTCCAATATTCCGGAAGAATTTAAACTACACAAAATTTGTTTTCCATTTGCTTTCGTAAACTCTAAAGTCATTAAAACAAAGAATTAAGTGTAAATGAAAACACGTTGATTGTTAATGAGCAAAATAAAAATGATGCGAAATTCTTGTATATTTGATGTATACTTTATTATGGAGTTTTTCGCATCTGAAACCCTAATTTTTTTCTTACACTGTGTTATTTATTCATGTTGTGCGGGAAGAGAAGTTTAGTCTTCAATATTAAATTATTTATTGATCTTAAAACTGATATACTTCTCAGTGAGTTGACTAACTTGGAACGCTTGCCCTACCTTACGGAGACCTAATTCGAGTTTCCACGAGAATCAATTTCAAGATTAAAATTGGTAGGTTCTAGTACAATTAAATAAATAGACTCTTGGAAAAGCTAAGATTGATGAAAATTATGATATTGGTGAATTTTCGTCAACGAACGAAAACATTGTGGGATGAATTGTTAATATTTATAGAAAAATATCATTGAAGGACTTCGAAACAAGCTGGTTAAATTTTTGAGTGACTGAAGGCAGCGTGGACTGGAGCAGACCAAAGAGACACACAGACGTTGCGCTCGGTGCCAGCATGTGGCGCTCAATAGGGGAGGTGTGGCGACTGGCCAAACCACCCTTTCCATCATCTCCAGCCACCACTAGATAGTGCAACTGTGCATTAGGTGTCGCGGAAGCGTCGCACTACGTTGCATTTTGACCCAAAAACAGTCAAAATAGATATTCACGTGTTGGTCCTAAGTCAAACCTTACTCTTTCCAAAAATTGAACAGAAATGTCTGTTTAGTTTTCTTTATATTTCCCGAACTTTATCGGGGGCAGAAAGTGGAAATTCTTTATCAGCTCCCTCAAAAGCATGAAGACCCATTTCCAGTTAGTTCGTATTATGCCTTTAAACGACATTTTCTGAGTAGTTAATCATGATTATCGAAATGCGCGTTCCACCAACTACTTTAATTACAAGGACTCTAATGACCTAGACCAGTGATGGGCAAATTTTTTAAAGAGGGGGCCAAAGAGAAGGAAAAAACCTTTAGGTGGGCCAATATAATTTGTTAAAAAATAAAAATGATACATTTTACAACATTCTTGTCTTTTTTGTGATACTAAGTCCTATTAATGACTGAAAGATTATGAAGGAGAATGTGATGAATGAAACTGTGACTGCATTTTTAAACGTTTCTCATAATTTGGATCAAACTGGGATGCACTTATTCTTAGAAGAGAAGTTAAATGTTCATCTATCAGTCTGTTTCTAAGGCAACTCTTTCGAAGTTTCATTGTAGAAAGCACCTTTCACACACACAAACACACACACACACACACACACTGAAGGAAGAATGTCACTATTTCGTCTTTCAGCTCCCAAACTCGCTCGAACACGCGTCCTGCGCTAAGCCACCTTACTTTCGAGTAGTACAATATATCAGAGTACTCAGGATTGCATGGATTCTAGAAACTCCCGAAATTGTCTGTGAGCAAGCCCTCGAGATCGAATAGCATTAACCAGCTTCGCAATAACGTCAAGCACAGGTTTCATATACAAAGCAGATTTACACAGGGCGTCATGATGTATGTTGCAATGTAGAAATATAACATTGTTATCTGGATATTTTTCATTAAAGATCCCAACAAATCCAGATTTTTTTCCCTGTCATATTTTTCGCTCCATCTGTTGTTATACTGCATATCAATTTATAGGTACTTTCAAAGTTGAAATTCCTTCCATAAATTCATGAAAAATATCTGACTCTGTTGTAGTTCCCTTCAACGACCTCAAGCATGTTACTTCCTCTGTAATACAGAAGTTTTCGTCAACACCCCTTATAAATAATAGCAACTGTGCAGTATCATTTATATCAGAGCTTTCATCCATAGTAATTGAGCAGAATTTAATTGGCCAATCTTTGATTCCAACTGTGATAATATGTTTTTATCTATTGCTTCAATTCTGGAAGTCACTGTTTTCCGAGATAAGCTTATTGTTTCAAAAGCTTTTCTTTTGTCAGGACATAAAATATCGCAAACTTTGAGCATGCAGTGTTTAACAAACTCTCCGTCAGAGAGAGCTTTGTTACTTTTAGTAATATTGTCTGCTACAACAGAACTTGTATGTGTAGCTGCTTGCTGAGAACTATTTCCTTTCTTAAAAATACTTTGCTGACCTAGGCGTAGTGGTATAAGTAAAATTTCCTCAGTCACCTCGGACATCCACCCACCAGCTCAGAGTGCTATTCCAAATTATAGCAGATATTGGGAAAAAGGTTCTTCTGGTTCAAATGCGTGTAAATTTAGAATTAAAACATGTTTATTTCGATAGTAGAAACAAAATCATATAATATTGAAAGCGCAGTTTTTCAATTCCCTTTCTGCGTAACCGGACCGAGTAAATCACGTCAATGAAGAGTATCGTCATTTAGAGCATAAAAAGATGCGTTGGCGATTTTCTATCGTTTCATCTTTCACCCTCTTCTTTCCAAGATAACTAATGAAATACTTGAAAAAGAACCTACTTGACTAATTTATTCGAAAAGGATGTTATTTGAGTACTTGAGTCCCGACAAATGACAGTTATAACGCGTCTGGCGAGTAATGAATTGTACGTGAGTTGCTCCATTGTATATTAATAACGAGAACTATCCATGTTTTGTCCTCACAACGTGAAAAACGTTGTTTACGTTGTTGAATATGAAACCCAGTGAAACTTTTACCTACAACTTTCTTTTGCAGATGTGGAAAAGTTGTATCTGCTATATTATCCAGGTAAATAAAATAGTAGTTCAAGATTTACGGCCTTTTATGGACGAACTACATATTTTGTGAGCTTTTTATCACAAAATATATTCTGTTCGTGTGAGATTTTTATAGCTAAATAAAAGTAAACATTCGTATTATCATACAGAATGTTAGTTTCATTCATTTCCCGTACGGTTAAATAGTTTACGATATACATTTCTCTATCCAAAAACATTTTAATGCAAAAAAACCAACCTCTACGATACACCGCTATCAGCCGTGTATTAATCCCCCGCTTTGAAGATGTTTCACATCTATCGAGTTACACAAACAACGCTGTGAGATAAGACCGACAGCGTTTTATACAGACAGTTCGTTTTTAATTGCTGTGGATAGGGAACCGGAGAGAGAACATTTACGACTGGTGGTGGTGGTCAGTATCGTACAAACGAAAAAAAATTCTCTGGGGGAGATAAGAACTGGGGCGAGGGGGTGGAAAAGAGTGGAACGATTTACCGCTTGGTGGTTGGGTCGAGAAGGGGAGATATGGATGCGATATTTAAAAAATTTCGGAAAGAGATGACCGTGAGAATGACGATACGTTTGTACAATCGGATTCCGTAGAGGATGAGTTGTCGGGGGGTGCTTGTACAGACAGGATCATATCGACACAAGACCCGTGTATTTCCCACAGTCGAGCTGACATAACTGGTACCTCGTTAGAGAAGCTGGATCTTCTCATCAACATAAAATAATTCCCATCCATCGACGCGACTCTACCGCAGTACCTACACCTCATGAGGATCGGGGTGGGAGTATTTTTGGACGCCCCCACACTTAAGTTTTTAGAGGGCCTCACACTCAAACTACTTTGCATACCTACTACTTTTCAACGCTCTAATGTTTTAAAATGAATCGATATTTGAGTATTGTTTATTAAAATGCTCAACTATAACTAGTTCACGGTTTGAAAAATGTTTCGTATAATATTTTTAGTCAAATTGACGAATTTAAATAATATATGGTGGTCAATTTGGAGGCGTCTTTTACATGATGAGACCCGGGGACGGATCGCCTCCGCTGCGTGCTATACAATCGGTGAAAATGGTGGAAGGAAGGCGAACGGGAGGTGAAGTGCTCAACTCCAAAGCACAGACCCGGATCTTCGACTCGTTTGCAATTTCTACGTGGCAGAAAGTTCTCACATATCTTCTCCGCTAGTAATTACACACTTGTTTTATTTTTAAATATTACATTTTTAAAATTGTTTTTTCACCCCCAAAGTCTCTAAAAAAGAAAAGATTTTTAAAAAAAGTAAAACTNAAACTTAAACCAAAAACTCGGACAGAATCAAACTGCTAACGTGGTTTCCATATTGTTTATGCTTCAATTACAAAATATCCGGTCGGAATGTTACAGTCGATAAACCACGAAGAAGGGTAATGAAAGAGGGTTTGAAGTAAAAAAAATTATAAGAGTATTTAGTATATTAATACGTAGAACCGTTTGCAGAAATACTACAAAAGATGGATGAAGCGTGATTTCAGTTCTAATTAGTTCTGGTAGAAAACATTCAGTTCTTAAGTGATGTCTAACGCTAAATGTGCTATACACCTAAAAATGAAATGTTTCTGTTAGGGGATGTATTATATAAATACTTGAATACGACATTGCTTATAAGCAGACAAATTTATTAGTATAAAACTTGTAGTAGTACTTGTTTTTAATAAAGAATTTTAAACTATTTAACTGGTAGGAAACAAAGTGAGTGAAAGACATCTCAAGATGTCTCATATTTGAGATGAAACATCGTGTATTTTTTCCTGTCAATTAATGGTTTTTAATTCTTTGTTACATGGACATGAAGTACAACGTTTATATAAGTAAATTAGTCTGCTTACAAATGCGGGCGTATTCAAGTATTTGTTGATGAATTGCANTAACCTACACATTGAGAAGATAAATGATAACTTTCAGTTTGGTGAAAAATGGCGACGAGTCGGGAATCGAAACCGAGATTCCTTCATTGTTAGCAAAAGGGTTATTGTTAGCCACTACGCCACGCCGCCCATTCGGCTTCCACGATTGTACACCCTTTCCATCCAGATCTAAACCCCGAAAGACCAGAGAGACAGCCCCATACAGATCTGAATGGAAATGGTGTACAATCGTGGAAGCCGAATGGGAGGTGTAGTGGATTACACCCCTTCGATCAATGCAGGAGACGCGGGATCGATTCCCGGCTTGTCATTTTCACCTATATTTTCAATAATAGAATTATTATTATCCTCTGATTTTTTATTTTCTCTTGGAATACATGAATAGATCCATCTAACGGTCAAAAACCTAAATAATTGAGATGAAAGATAACAGCAAACCTTGTCCATGCACTAGTTAAAAGAAACTGTGCCCCATTTATCAATCTCCTCTTCGCATATCAGAAACTAATGAGACACTGCCCCATTATTTTTCCGGTCCCTTCAACACCCGACTCTGGCCTTTCACCCTTACCCTTCGACCCATTTGCATCCGTTAGACGCGCTCCCAAATTGGACTCAATTATTTACCGAAAACAATTGCCTTCCTTTTAAAAAATGGCGCGTACGGATTGGCGAATTTTAATGTGTTTTAATTTGAAACTCGTCCCTGCGTACATCACACGGTTGTCCAGATTGAAAAAGAGGAAGAAATAGGAGGGTAACTAAAAAGGGGCGAATGAGAGATTGGAGAACTGAAATTGATTTTTGACGCAGGAACAAAGATTGAAAAGTAATGGGAATTACAATAGAACATTGTGTGATGGTTTATGGAGTTGGGAAATGATCTGTTCTTTTGTTAAGAGGGTGAAGGGGGTTAGGTGAAGAGTAGCGGAAAGTGTGAAAAGGGTTTAGTTGAGGTGCAAAGGGGAGGAAATGAGATGTCAGGGTTATAAGTGGAGTAGATAGAGGCATGTGAGAGTTGAGCTTTAATCGGAAATTAATTCATGTTTGGCTTCATGATGAGATTTAATGTTCATCAATGCGATAAATAGTTTTTGCTCGAGTTTTTCTAATAACTAGGACTCTTATGCTTAACGTAATTACGAGTGAACAAATTAAAGCACAGCTATTGCCCTTTGCCATTGCTTGAACCGCGAACATTAAATTCATTTCCTCAAAACACAATTACTTTGCGTAAAATTTTCGTGTTATTTGTAATAGTGTTTTATTAAAGCGAAGTGAAAAAGTATTAGACTTTTAATGTCTGTATTTGGACGTTGGATGAGTTCTTCAACTTCCGTAAAATATATGTAGACCAGGAAATTATGACTTCAAAAAATCTCACATGTGTTCCAATGAAAAAGAATTTGTATTTTCCCCTAAACTTGGGACTTGGGACCTTCTTTATTCATCGCAAAAAGAGGTGTGCATTGAAATGTTGTATTATTCATTAAATTATTTCTATATTCACTTATGTTTGACATGGTTTGTGCTTATATTTGGTATAACTTAATGATTTGTATGGAGAAATTTGACAGAGGAAATTTGCCTTTGTCATGTTGAGGAAATAACAAAATTAACGTGTTTTGCAGTGTATGAGGGATACTCCAGAAAAAAACTCACCTGGATCGGCTGAGCAGAAGTAAACCAGTGGTCTGCAGTATGTGGGATAATTGTGACCCCAGCATTATATTTGCCGATGTAGGTAATTTTTCCGTACATTTCGTCTTTGTCTTCATTGCAGTTTCATGTGCGATATTTTTCGGTGACTGATCTTTATTTTTAGATAAAAGTTACAGACTTATCGATTTATGTGATATTTGCTGCGACTTTGCATCACAGTAGAACACCTTTGAAACGGCCTCTGATCAACCGGTTAACCGACCTATCGCTTAGAATATTTTTATTTCTCTCTCTTTCAACGTGTAATATCCAGGAGGCAGACTCAAACGTTCACTGTTTGTAGAGTATTTGCTGGAAAGTTCGTGGAAGTAAATCGGGGTGACGTAACGTTAGATGTGCAATGATTTTATAAGTATCATTTCAGATGTGCAACGTTTGTAATAATTAACCTCTTTGTCTAGTATTAATGAGTCATTCCAATCCATCAAGTGATCATTATTTATGCAATGTGGGGTAACTCGTTTGTGCTCGTGTATTCTACTTTTGAACCCTGTATGTTTGGCATACATGGCTGGCAGTCAGATCTTTGCATTTCATTTTGTATACGAAGGTATTATTATTATTATTATATCATATCATATTTTCAGAATTAAGTAATATTTTTAGTAAATGTTTGAAGGTCGTATGTCGTAATTAATTTATCTATCTCGATAATAATGGACGTTATCCCTAGAATACTAACACTTATGTATTTTTCTTGTGGGGCTTTAGGGCTCGTCAACATCGAGGTCATTAGAGCCCAAAGCTTATGTACCTATTGTAAATACTAACAATACGTACAGTTTATGTGGAAGCTCTTGAATATCTACGTGAAAGGATATCATTTTATTGAAAAGTAATACTTGTATTTCACGTTTATTTTTTAATAAAGTAGTAACAAGGATTAGATAAAAGTATTGAATTAGAATCAATAAAAAGACGGAGTAAGTGAAAATTACGTATTCTAGGGTTAATAGTAGAAATAACAAACTTCTATAAATTCATTGCTCGCGTGGATTAAGATTATACCAAATACTTAATGCTGATAAGAACAAACTTTAAATTCGTTTGACACAATGTCATTAATATTCTTTAAAATTTGATCCTTCGCCTCGGACCACCCGTAAAATTCCAACTCACGCGCTCTATTCAAACCCGCGTGTCATTCAAATCTGAGAGGGCGGAAAATCGTCTCTTATCCATGGACTGACCCATCTCCATTGTGTCGCGCTTCATATGTCGTAACAGCACCCACCTGAGTCCAGATCAAAATATCACCGTCGCTCTTTGTTGAAGTCCTGAAGCTTCGCTCGGCTTTGTGTGGAGGAGGGATCGTTTTGTGGAGGGTTGTGAGTGACAGTCGTTTCTCCCTCGGACTTCTCAAGGTTTTTTTGTTCTGCTGGTCGGTTCGGGTCTGCGGGAGTATGGAGTAGGGAGGCGCATAAAAGTGAGTATTTCATTGTGGATGGAACTCTGTCTTTCTATTTTGGTATTCTTTGTCTTGAGTTAACATGTGTTAGGAATAAAGTAGAGTAAAATTTTTCGTTGATCATATTTTTTACGACATGTTTATTATTTCTGTCTTGAATTTGATTGGTAGGATGATTTCTAAGAATTTGGTATGTTTGTTTATCACCTAATAACTCCATCATAAAATTCTGCCTTTTTCATGATAACAGTACAATTGGTTTTGTTGGTTGTTAAAAGTAATAATTCATCATTATTCTCAAGAAATTGTTGGTCTTTTAACATAATTTATTAATACCAAACTCTTTAGGATTCTTATGAAACTGTTTAGATTCAGTAAAATTTGTCATAAAATTAGTAGATTTAACCTTGTGTCGTTTTAACTTTAATATCGCTTGAAATTATATCAACATCAGATATCAAATCCTTAGGTAGGTCAAATAATAATAAATAATAAATTCATTGTTAAAAACAGTACAAACAGCGTATGACCACGTGGAGGACAATATACTCTCCGGAAGCAAGCAAGGGACCATCCCATCAATTCCGATCAAGGACCCTAAGGCAGAGGCGGATACAAAATATCAGTAAAAATTCCTATAAAAGATAAAAAGTTAGCTGCGAGTTATAATACATATATAATGTCAATATGTTTGTAATTTAACGCAAAAATGTACGTGTACATATTATTATCGAACTATCGATTATTCTGAGTATAGTGTTTAAAAATCATAAGAGTTGAAAAAAACACTAAATTCACGATTTATTGTTACAATAAACATGCCCCTAGACAAAACCTAGAGAACCTGTTTAAGAATTCAGCCTTTACCCGAAGGAAAACCGGAGAAAAACCCGGGCCAAGATGGGGCTACAGAATTTATGTACACAAACGTGCCAAAGTTGAGTACACATAAAACTAAATTAATATGAGCCAAACGGCAACACAATAATGCAAGAAAATAGTTTTTGAAATTGTTATAAGTTATTTAAAAAGTATTACAGCAATGGCGTGATAAAGTACAAGACAGATTTAACTTTTATTAAAACCAATAAATTCTTTTACAGTGTAGAAGCACTGGTGCAGGAGGTAGTTTTTAACCGCTGATTTGAACAGATTCAATTTCATAATGTCTTTTATATTCTTGGGCAGGGAATTATATAGAACGATTCCCGAATGATGCGGTCCTTTTTGGCAAAGAGTGGTTGACACTCTAGGGCGATGAATATTATTACTATTGCGAGTATTGTGTTCGTGAACGAGACTGTTTCGTATAAAGCAAGGGTGGCACTTCAGTAATTCGGTCTTAACAAACACGACTGTTTCATAAATATAAATACAGGGAAGTGTTAAGATATTTAATTCCTTGAATAAAGGTTTACAAGAGTTTCGGGGGTAATATTTACAAATTATCCGAACTATCTAACTTGCTAGTTAGATTACTAACTTGCTAGATAGCTAACCTTAAAAAAAGAAAGAAAATATTGTTCAACAGGATTGATTTTAGGTATTATCCAAGAACTATGATTGAATGAGGAGGAAAAAACGCTTTTCTTCTGAACAGACACTAGTCAATTTATTTGAGCGTATTTAGACTTTTAAATGTGCATTACATTGGTGGCGTATCTCAATATGGTTTAAGGAGAAATTCAAAAAGAAAAGAAATGGTGAATGTATGGTAAATGAAATACATTTAATGAATTTTTGAAAAAAAAAATATAATTAGAGAAATAGTTTGACATTTTGATGTTATTATACCACTTAAATGTATTTTATTTTTGGAGACTGTAATAAAATATAACTCATTTGTCAGTCGTGTCGCCTACATTTATTTTTCTTTCATCGTTTTCGGTTTCGAACAGTTGTCTCAAATGGAATAAAAATAAAAGGAATCCGAGTTTGAGAATAGTTTGGAGTCGTATTTACTCCAAGGTCTGAAAATAGTTGAAATTTTATATTCTCACGTGTATGTACACCGCTTGGTTTTTACAATTGTGGTGTATTGGGTTTTTTTCAGTCTCGAGACGGTAAAACTATTAAATACGAGATTTGCTTCATTAAAGTGCAGTATAAAGGCAATATGTACGCCTGCACGGAGACAATGTCATGTAACTCAGAGAAAATTTAACTCAACAAAAATTACGAGTTCATTAGTTTATTGTAATTTACTTGCAGCAAATTGCTTAACTGTCCTCAACGTAGTCATTGGCAGTTTTGAACTGCTCTTGATAACAAATTATTTATTTATTGATTCATTGCCATCAGTCTGAAGTTGATGCAAGGATAGTACGTACTGTAGCCAACGCTTTTACTTCGCCATCGTCCATTTGAGTAGAGCCAACGCTTTTACTTCGAGTTATATTGACTGAACACTTGTATATCTTTAATATTAAATCTATCGCCAACCTCAGCCACCAATTCATTTCACTTGATGGCTCTTGGGACGCTGTTCTGTTCTTTCTGCATCGAGCGTGAGGAACGAATGTTACCTTGTTTCTTAGTTGATAATAATAGTCATTTGTATGACTACTATTAATATGTATTCCGGTGTTATTTAAATTCGAAGAAGTTGACATTCGTGTTAGATAGTCATATTGCACTATTTTCGGAAAAAACTGCATGACTTTGAGTATAAACCCCTAAGATCGACCGTTGAATACAGATGCTTGCAATTCACAATTTTCATGACGTAATCGAGTGGACCAGTCGATTCTCTGATAACACGTTGACTGGTCATTACTGCCACAGCCATCCAATCCTCTCCGCGTCCCCAACATTGACAAGAGCAACCACAGCGACGAAGCATGGTAGCGATGGTAGTGACATCTGCTGGTCGCAAACCGAATCAATCTCCTCGTCGGTTAACGCACGTCGGACTGTGGTTTGTTTCCCAATTCCAACTTTTCTCTACACGAGGATACGGAAATTACTGGATGGGATTGAAGGGATGTGACATGTGGTTAGGGGTGAATATTGGTTTGATCATCCCTCGGAAATACGATGGTATTGCCATAAACGGTTTTGAAATTTTCATCTGAATAATGTTTCGTTTCCGTAGAATTGTATTTCTTGAGTTTAGTGGATTTTAGTGGTAGTATGAAATCTTCTGTTTCAATTTGCTGAACATAAATGTGAGTTCCTCTAATCTATGTGATATGGCAGAAGTCAGGGGGATGCTATAGATTGCAACTTGGGGTTTAGCGTATCATTTTTTTTCTTTCCGTATAGTAATTTGAGGAGTAAACTAAACATGTTTCTTAATTTCCCAACCTTATGTTAACCGCAATGGACTCACAAATAAGAAATCTAGACATCTTGTAAAAACCGTCCAGAATGAAATTTGGTATTTTCACAACAACGTAGTCTAATGGTGAAATACCATATAGTTTTAATTTTAATTTTGCATTTTGGGGATATAAGATTGCCCCATAAGAAAGCATTGGTTGTGGAGTCCACTTTAAGAACGTATTGACTAACGTCACGTCAAGCGCTTTTAATCTGACTTTTCTCAAAACAGAGATGTCTTCCACGAGCGGAGATTGGGATTGTTCAACTTGAGAGGTGACGTATAGGACAGTGATGTGAAGGAGTCAATGGTTAGAGGAAATGTTTAGAGTGAAGTGTAAGTGTAGTGTAGTGATGTGCTGTGAAGAGTGCATGTCTGTTCAAGCTACCCCGTTTTGGTTTTATTTTTCTTAATTCTTAATTTTTTGTATTACATTAAAGCAACTACTTTTACGGTAAATGTATAGGAGGAAATAAATGTATTTAAATGTATGTGTGTTTTCTTGCAAGTTTGTATACATGAGTCTGTATCTGTTCGCAGACAAAAATGAGACACATATGGGCCTCATGTAAATATTTAATTCTTTAAATGTAATTTCCTTCTCGCTGTTAACTTCTGTACTAATTTTCTAACAATTTTACACCATATGTGTATGTGTTTTGTAGATATTTGGGTGCTGGATTTGTTATTGAACTTCTAATGTATTATTATCTTCCATACTTCTATTATTTTTTTTTTATCTGCCACCATCCATTGATCACTTGCAGAGAAATATTATTATTATTATTATTATTGTTGTTGTTAAATTATAATATAATGTAGTATTCATAACTGCTCTGATGTACATTGTTGATGCTAAATATGAAACCGAGTGAAACATGGCTTCAACCAGAGGCGGGTCTATGGCTGGGGGGGGGGGGCTAAGTGGGCTATAAGGGGGAACATAAATGAATGAATGGCATACTTTGTAAAATGTTACCAGATTAATAATTGTTATTGTTATTAATAATACCGTATTAATAAAATTAATTGTACTACGTTAATAACTTTAATAAATATTTGTTATCGGTATTAATAATACCAGATTGTTAATTATTTATTTGATGTGTTTTATTTAAAGGTAATATTTACAAAACTTGTGTTGTTAAACCATAATGTTTAAACAAAAATGCTCCCTGCTTCCCCCCCTCCTTGATTACGTTCTAGATCCCACACTGACTACAACAAGCAGAGGGGGGAAAGTAATATCTATCATATTATCCAGGTAAACATAATACAGTACTCTTGGTATATAAATGTAAGCGTTCATATCGTACAGAATATCAGTTTCATTCAGTATCCTAGTTGAGTCCTGTATATTACATAACCTTTCCTCTCCTCCTCCATCTACGTTCTAGCAGCAGAACTCGCACTAGAGCCTTCCTACGTCACTAACACCGCTCTTTTGTCTGCACGACAGACTGTAACACGCACGCGCTTCGTGTCTCTATAGCCAGCGCCATCTCAAAGTTTCTCCGTCGGAACGCCACCTGCAAGCGCCTTTGTTAAGAACAAGTGACTGTTTTCGGGCGCGTTATGTTCTTGCTTGCAATGAAAACTTGAGTTTCAAAAGTTATGGGGCTATATTTCATTTTCTTATGTCGTCCAAAGTTCTACAGGGACAACATTGGAAAGGTGGATAACTCTTTTATTTAATCTCCTTATGTCGGATACATTGATCTATATTACCTTAAAAATGTGTTTGTTTAATATAGAAGTAATGCAAAGTACCTCGCCATAGCAATAGAGTAAATTGTTTCTTACAATCTTTAACTGGCTAATATAGTAATATTTTATTTACTTAAAATATATATTTAATAACTGTTTACCCTTAACGATTTACTAAGTGGTACTCTAATAAACTAATAGGGGAGCGAGAAACAATGAATCTCTCCTGTTTCTCTCACAAGTGAGGTTTGAAAATGGTCGGAGAGCTCAAGAAAGGATGTAAATTGATGAAGGTTATTCCTTTCTACCGTGTCTATACAGATGAAAAAAAAATCTCTACCTTGCACTTCATATTTTCAAATTTTCGCAAACCTTTGTCCACACAGCTGATCTTTGCCCTCCATTGACGAAGAAAAAAAGAATTGCATAACGATAGCAAATTAAGATTAACACCAAAACTTTATTTGCACAATAAAGACAAGAAAGACGAACTTTATATGATTAAGTCAGAGAAATTAATGCTAAAGTAAATGAGAGGAACCAAGGTTAAATTGCAGGGAGAGATCGAGCACTTCGTTGACGACGATTATGAATTACAGTTTTTGATTGAAAACAGCTTCCTTTTTTCTGAACTCTCTAAAGTTTGTTTAAAAGGACTTGAGAGCGCTAGGACTGTTTTGTACTGCGCTTGTACCATCTAAAAACACGTAATACTTACAGCAATTAGTTTTTTTTAAATTTAATTGTTGACTTTACAAGCGTTATAAGGAATTAATTCATTTGTATGATATCAACGATGACTGAAGTCAAGTTGTCAACTATTCACGAAGTTTGGAAATATTCATCGAAGGAGTTTTAATTCAATAATAATTCACAGTACATATTTTTACTGTTGGACGAGTACAATTATTTTGTGAATTTAAAACTTCATAATAAATTTAGATTTTTAATTGACTCATTCTTTCACGAAGATGGTGTGAAAATGAAAGTGAGATGGCTACCATTTCCGATGTAACAGTATTTTCAGCAATTTTTCTTGAATTATTCTTTTAAATGAAAATTGAAAATCCAAGTTGTCATAAATTTTTTTTCGTTTAAGTGCTAGTATTTATTAGAAAAATTATTTAATTAATTGTGTAAGTAAAATATTACATTCAATTTTATTCACGATAGGTTAATTTCCTTTTAATTTCCAAATAGTTATGCAAGTAAAGAAAGAACTTCATGAATGCACTTCTGGAGAGCACATAAATGCACTATTGGGAACTCGACGTAGAATGTTCCAAGTCAGACAAGAATCTTCTTAGTGAAGATTGTGAGGAAACTTGTCATAAAAATATATCTGGGTTGCAGATAAGCTTATCTCTCCAGAAGGAAATACGAGAGTAATTGGATGAAACCAAGGATTCGTTTCAAAGCATCGTAATGTTGTTTCGAGATTAAGATACAGCAAGGAGATTGAATGCATCATTTAATATCTAATTTTGTAAACTTCAAAATTAGTACAAATATTATATCATCCATTTTTATTTGACCTCTGCATTTCTAAGGGTCTTATAAAAATTGCTCACTATCGTCTACTGAGATTCAAGAATACATTTTTGTAATTACTGTTTTTAGTACTTAATTTACGATGTTCTCGACATAAAAGGTTGAACATGTAAAAATAAATTAGGATCCTTTGTACGAATGTTGAAAATTTTAATTTTTCCTATTATGCCACTTTCGTAAATGATCACATTTAATATGTTTTATTATCTATTCAATTTTTAAGAAGGTGGGGCCATAAAGAAAATAGAGAGTCGCAAGACCGAACAGAAACACAGTAAATATAATTATTTTATTTAAAAACATTTAAAGATAAAAAAGAACGAGAAAGTCGAGTGGATCACTCTGCAGGTGTGTCTCGTATTGTACAATTAGTCTCCGTGTGGTCTTGTACACCACGTCCTTTCATCAATCGTTACCAAAATGTGATTTCATGGAAGAAAATTGCATCTAAACGTCCATGTAGCATCTGTCCATCAAGCGTCCATGTTGCACAAAATACTACAGTGACCTCGCATTTCTCTCTTAGCCATTGCTTCTCGGAATATTTCGAGGTCGTTCCATGCCAGATTACTTTTGTCCAGTTACATGTATTTTCCCGGCCGCAGTTTCCAAAACTCGAAACTCGAAAACATCACGTGGCAGACATAAAAATCAATTTTTTGATTTGCAACCACACCTGACTGCCCAGGACTTTACACAGCACGGATCTGAGACCGTCTGGGAAACATCACTTCGGTTCTCTCCTAGCTTCACATCTGAACTCACATAATCCACCTGCCCCTTTACCCACTCCTACACCTCATCCTGCACCTACCTCATCTCCTCCTCCTCCACCACCCTCTGCTCCTTTCTCAATACCATCTCCTCCCCCTATCTCCACACCCATTTGTTCTCCTGTCCCCGTTCTTTCACCTACTGCTTCCTCATCTCCCACGTCCTCATCTATTCCTCCATCCACATCTCCGACCGCCCCCATACACAGTTACTACTTGCGAACAGGATTACGATGTGGTACTCGAAGGTAACAATCGCGTTCGGGTACAGTGTGAGAGCTTGATCCGGAACAAGAAGCTGTACCAAATTCAAATTCCTCTCCACAATCTACCTTCGATTTAATTTCTCGTGAAACTCTTTGCGAAAATAAAATAATTATATTTCATCATAATGTTCAATCCCTTTCAAACAAATAGAATCACATTGAAATTCTGGTACACGAAAATCCATTCGATTTGCTATGCCTCACAGAACATGGGCATTCAACTAACAACATCAACGATAGAGCTATTTCTAATTATTATTTAGCAAATTCTTATTGTCAGAAAAATTTTAAAGGAAAAAATCTCCACGGTGGTATATGTATCTACGTTCGCAATGATATTTTATCCGCTCCACTGCCAGGCTACAAGAACTACTGCGTAGATAATGTGTTCGAATTTTCGGCAGTTAATCTGACCGACACCGGTATTGTTGTTTTATGCATTTATAGACCTCCTCAATTAGATATTGACATATTTTTTCAGAACTTCGAAATTATTTTAAAACATATTACACATAAATTAATTAAATCTATTGTTATATGTGGTGATTTCAACATCGATTTCCTGAGTACATCCGACTCTGCTCATTCACCACTTAATCCATTCAAGAATCTTATCTACTCCTTCAACCTTATTACTACGATAACCGACCCCACTCGCCTCTCCAGTTCATCTCAAACATTGCTAGATCAGATTATGGTCAACAATAGAATCTCGTATCCCTTTGAAGTGTTTATCGCCTTATAAACAGCGATCACCTTGCTCAAGTATGGCTATTAAAATTAAACTAAAACCCCTTAAAGTCCTTTACAAGTTTTCAAGAGAGTTTAATGACACAAATCAATCCACATTTATAAATCATTTGCGTGAAGAAACATGGAAAGATGTTTACAATTGCAAAATACCGACGACAATTCAATGTATTTATCTCAATATTTCTAAAACATTGCAACTCTAGCTTTCCCATAAAACGCAAGTTAATTAACACAAACAAATACAATAGATGGATCACCCAAGGGATAAGAATTTTTTCAAAAAACAAACGCCGTTTATATCATCTTTCAAAACTCTGTAATCAACCACCCAAATTCCATGATTACTTTCCAAAATCTAAGAATATTTTTCGAAAAGTAGTCTATGTAGCTAAAGTTATGGAAAGCGACAGGCAAGCACTAAAATCGAACAACCCGACAAAAGCCATGTAGAAAATTGTTAAAAGTTACACGTCAACTTCTGAAAATAGCGAAGAAAATATTTCTCTACTAAACAATAGCAAAATCGTATNTGTTTAATTATTACTTCTCAGTAAAATAACGAACTCAATGAATCCAAATCAATGTTCCCCAATTATATCCACCCACGTACCCAATTCTATGTTCTCTTCCGAAACTAACGCCAGTGAAGTCATGAGAATCATCAGTTCATTAAAAAACAAAATTTTCAACAGGCGTAGATGATATACCCGAGTTTATTGTTAAATTTTCGTCCCACGCGATATTAAATCCACTCATAAATATTTTTGATAGTTCTTTATCGGAAGTGGTGTTTCCTAACATTTTTAAGAGAGCTAAAGTGAAACCTTTACAAAAGAAAGGAAACAAACTTAATGTTGGAAATTACCGACCAATATCTCTACTACCTACTATCTAAAAAATTCTAGAAAAATTGTTCTATAAGCGTCTTCGAGATTTTTTATCAAAAAATAACATTCTCTCTGATAATCAACACGGTTTTAGGAAATCCTTTTCCACTACAAGCGCCATATTTTCCTTCTTAAACTATGTTACCACATCTCTTGACCGTGGAGAAAATCCTCTTGGTGATTTTCTTGTCTTATCCAAAGCATTCGATGTCATCGATCACGGAATTCTCCTTTTGAAATTGCATTCTTTAGGCATTTGAGGACTTCCATCTCAATGGCTAACTCCTTATTTAAAAGAGATATCAACAGGTCGAAATATCCTATACTAAAAATAAAATACTTCAGCGTTGTCATCCAGAAACAAAGCCACTTACTTGTGGAGTACCCCAAGGTTCAATGCTCGGCCCTATACTCTTTTTATTGTATGTGAACATGTCATCATCCGCATCAGATTGCAAAATTGTTGTTTTTGCTGATGTCACTAATTTACTATGTAAACACGCCAACGCTCAAAAAGTTTTGTCTAACATTTCGACTTGGTTCCATGCAAATCGTCTCATTGTAAACACTGACAAAACAGTGTCTACGTCATTTCACAATAGTATCACAGAATCTTTACCCCAGGTTTCCCTTTCTTTAAACTGAACACAATTAAAAACTGTTACGGATGAAAATTTCTTAATTCTCCATATTCAAGACAACCTCAAATGGAATTGTGACATTGACAATCTTAATTCCCAATTAAGCAAATTGTGTTACGCATTCCGAATCATAGTTAAGGTAAATAGGTCGCGTATATCGCATTGCGTATATTTTGCAAATGTTTGCTCCCATTTACGTTACGGCATTATCTTCAGGGGCAATTCCGGTCAGAGCATTCAAATTTTCAGAATTCAGAAGAGGATAGTTCGTATAATTTGTAAATCTCACCCCCGAAACTCTTGTAAACCTTTGTTCAAAGAATTAAATATCTTAACACTTCCCTGCATTTTTATTTATGAAACGGTCACGTTTGTTAAGACCAAATTACTGATGTGCCACCCTTGCTTCTTACGAAACAGTCTCATTCACGAACACAATACTCACAATAGTAATAATATTCATCGTCCTAGAGTGTCATCCACTCTTTGCCAAAAAGGACTGTATCATTCGGGAATCGTTCTTTATAATTCCCTGCCCAAGAATATTAAATTTATTACGAAATTGAATCTCTTCAAATCCGCGATTAAAAACTACCTCGTGGACCAGTGCTTCTCCATGGTAAAGGAATTTATTGATATAAAAAAAAGGTAAATCCGTCTTGTACTTTATCACGCCATTGCTGTAGTCCTTTTTAAATAACTTATAAAAAATTTGAAATAGCATTTTCTTGCACGATTGTGTTGTCTTATGGCTCATATTAATTTAGTTTTATGTGTACTCAACTTTGGCACGGTTGTGTACATAAATTCTGTAGCCCAATCTGGCCCGGGTTTTTCTCCGTTTTTCCTTTTGGTAGAGGCGGATTTATCATACAGGTTCTCTAGGCTTTGTCTAGGGGCGTGTTTATTGTAACATTAAATCGTGAATTTAGTGTTATTTTAATTCGTATGATTTTTAAACACTGTACTCAGAATAATGTTTAGTTCGATAATAATTTGTATATGTGAAATAAATTTTTTGTGTTAAATTACAAACATATTGACATTCTATAGTATTATAACTCGCAGCTAACTTTTTATCTCATCAAGGAATTTGTGCTGAAATTTTTGAATCCGCCTCTGCCTTAGGGCCCTTGATCGGAATTGATGGGATGGGCCCTTTCCTTGCTTCCAGAGAGTAAATTAGTTTATTGACCTACACGTGGTCATACGCTGTTTGTACTGTTTTTTGACAATAAATTTGTTGTTTTTTTTCGTGAAAATTACCTTAATTTTGTTTTTTTAATAATCTCTTCTTTCTTTTTCTTTCTCCTTTTCCATTCCATATCTTATGTGATCTGATGCATGTATTACGTACAAGTAGTGTAAAATTTTCGGTTTCGTCTTTTTTTACATTTTTTTTAAATTTAGGCTTCAGCTAAGGGAATAATGTAACGTAAGGAAGTTGCAAATAGTTAACTGATACTGGTTTAGGATTATTGAATTGATTTATGGATCAATGGTAGTAATTATCGAAGGGAGTATCTTAACATTTCTTTACTTGTGCCCATTTTCACCAAATGTAAAATGATCACAATTTTCTAAAACGTGATTAGGTAAATTTAATCACAATTACATTGTATACTTTTTATCATGAAAAACTAATCGTCGATTATGTAAATCGATGGTTCTGAAGAATACTCTCGGTTGGTAGTAGATCTCTAGTGGGTAACTTGAAGACAAATGGCGTGTGAAAATCTCATCTTGTGGCGCACCAAAGCCACCAACGGGCGATGGAGGCAGCAGTGGCTTCCATCGTGCCAATGAACATAACCTATAAATCTAGCCCCGAGTAAACAAGAAAAATGGACGCCATATTGCTACAGAATAGAAGAAAATCACGATTGCGCAGGTGAACCGACGGTCTCCGAGCGATTATTCTTAAATCGTGATTAAAGTAATTGGTGGAACGTGCATTTTTATAATTCTGATTAAGTAGACAGGAAATATTGTTTAGGGCATTAAATGAACTTGGTGAAACTGGACTTTAATGTTCAAAACATACTAGGCAGAGTATGGCAGAAACTAAAGCATATTCGATTCACACATAGCTCTGAAGAAAGTCGATCTACGACCGACACTGAACAAGTGAAAATCATTTAGAAAGTTATAGTATAGTAAAACATTTTCTTATATACATACATGCTCATGTAATCATTACTTGAGATAATTTTGTTTTGAGTTTTTGTCATAATTTTCACTTTTGACATAGAATTTTCAATTACTGGACAATGTGAAAGTTTTTCGTCATTTACTATACTCATTTACAGAGTCATGTAACTGCCAAAAAGTATGCAATATGACTGCCTAACGCGAATTGCCAACTTCTACGAATTCAAGATACATCCATATAAATATTAATAGCAGTTACGAATGCGACTATTTGATGTAAAGAAATAGGGTAAGTTAGGGTAAAGGTTTGCACGGGGCAAAGATTTGTATTGAAGTTTGAAGGTGGGAGAAGATTTTCCGCGTAAATCCGGTACGTAGCACATTCGTCTTTCTCCCGTCTGTCGCCTTGTGGAACCCCGTCGACTCCAAGTACTGCACACTGAAGAAAATGAGGTGAAATCATTTTTCTCATTTTCGATGTTATTTTTCCGCAACATTTAGGTAAAATTAGGTAATCAACATAATTGTCAAAAGTTTCAAACATTTTTAGCCATTTAGTATGTAGAATAATCCACCTATAGATTTCCTGTTTCCCAGTTCAACGAGGAAGAAATTCCGTCTAAACAAAACTGTTTAAAAAGGGGCAAAAGTTTGCAAGTGACTTGGGGTAAAGTTTCGAAGGTGCTTATGCGCGAACCATTGCCTTGCAGCTTCAAACCTTTGCATTTGACACTGATTCAAAGTAAAACTTTTCTTCCTTTCTTTTTAGCTTTTGTGTACAATTCAAGACTTCGGTCAGTTATCAACAAGAATCAAGAAAAGGAGTTGGTTCAACATTGAGTTGATTAAGACAAAAGATTTTTCGGGCTGAACCTAAAATTCTTGAGATTTCTACTTTACTCTTACGGTAAGAAAAATAATATTAAATGCCCATTCTCAAAGTCTACCAAGATGGCTAGGGAAGATTTTACCAAAGCTTTTATGAAAAGGAACAGAATATATCTAAGGACCCCACGAAAAGCGAGTGTGGCTGCGACCATGGGATAACAGATTTCAACTCAACCAATACTTTGACAATTTGGAATAAACGCTCCTTAAATACAAGTTTCTACCACATAGAATATTTAACATGGACGAAACTGGGGTTCAAAAGGTACCCAATAAAATTTTCAAACTCATTGCTCCAACTAGAAAAAAATGAGTTTGGCAAGTCTGTGTCCCCAGAACATGGAAAACGGTTACTGTTGTCTGTGCTATGAGTGTCACTGGAAACTTTATACCTCCATATTTTATATTTGCAAGGAAGAGAGATAAGTTCGAATATTATCATGTGCGAAGACATTTCTTAAAAAATCAAAACTTTTGAATCTTACTGTATTTCACTATTACGAACTCTAAGCTATGTGTCACTATTTAAGACAATCAGTAATTTTTCTTTTTCCCTTCACTTTCACTTTTCATTTAAAATTATTAAAAACAATAACAAGACTTTATTTCATAATTTTATTTTATTATGAAATATATATATAAAGTTAATAAATATAAATTATTTATATTTATTATTAAAAAATAGTAATATAAATGAAGTCTTATAAATAGTCTTTATAAATAAAGTCTAATTATTACTTTTTAATAATTTTAAATGAAAAGTGAAAGTAAAGTGAAATAGAAAAATGAAAATTACTGATTGTCTTAAATAGTGACACATAGCTTAGAGTTATTAATAGTGAACTGTAATTATAGACAATCAAATAAACTCAACACTGAAATCTTAATATAATTATTAAAAAAATCACATTTTTACCAAAAGTAGAGGAGATTGAGCTTCAACACAAGCCATTTTTATGGACGATTAAATTAACTCCAAGCCAGTGAAAAATCAAAGTGTCAAAACTGCAAACCTTTACCCCGGCTTACCCTACAAGTTAATAACACAACTAACTCCCACAATGTAATATTCGTTCCACACTTTGCTCGATGCAGAAGGAGTAGAATAGCGCCTCAGGAGCACATGAATTGAGTTGGTGATGGATTTGTTTTCGGGAATCCGAATGTCCTGCCAACATAACGCGAAGTACAAATATTATTACTCTTATGAACGATGGTGAAATAAAAGCGTTGGCTACACTGAGTACGAGCTCTGTACCAACATCAAGACTGTTAGACTGACAAAAAATGAATAAATTAATTAATAATTTATTGTCAATAGAGATGTCACAAACTGTCAATGACTATGAAGAGGGCAATAAAGTAGTTTACTGCGACTAATATACAATTCACTAAAAATAGAGTGCGTTTCCGTTTTCTTTTTCTTAAGATTAACGTTGTCCAAGTAAAAGAGCATGATTTCGAGTACTTATCATTTGTATCCGACTCGCACATTCCGTCGTGTGGAAGGATAAGAAGGCGGCCTTGACGCTGTAGGAATGCGCACAGAGGCCTTGATTGCGGAAGTATGGGATACAACAAGTGAAAGGTCTTCACGTTCACTGGCTTACAATTTAATTCCAGGAACAAAGAGTTCGTACAAGATTTTCATGAAAATGTTAGGATATCGTCGGTTCAGAACTACAATTTGATAACTCGAAAACTGCTGTTGTTGTTTTTTGTCACATGATCGAGAGGGTATGACTTCAATCCCTCTACACACCGCTACAACTGATTACACTTATTCTAATGCTGGCATTTCACTTGGCATTGAGGTTTTTGTGTAGCGTATTCGCTGTATTTGACTAAATATTTGACGAATTCACAAGTATCTCAAACATGCCATCCTCACATGGTCCCAACACGCAAATAACCCAATAATGCCACATATGTTTTCTTGTACCAATGATGGACAAGATGTATTTGATATAATTCAAGAAATATTTATATTGTTTCGCTTTTCCATTCTATATAAATTTTCCAACTCTTATTAATGAAATTGTAGAATAAGAAAATTCAAAATATACGTTAAAGAACCAGAATATCAACAAATCTGAGCGAAACACGCAAATCAAGTGTGGAAGGTTCACGCAAATATCTTCCGTATTTGAGTTATTTGATGTGCGACTAAAAACCGACAAGAGGACGGATACGGGTGTTCGCGTGTTTGCCACGGTAAAGCAAATACATCGGATACAGGCAAATAGATCATCTACACTTGGCCGTGTTGGCAAATACACAAATACTCAACGCCAGGTGAAGTGCCGGTGTAAGACCACACAGATTTAAGTGAACCTTCGTGATGTAAAAACAGTTAAATACTTTTATTAAAACTATCCATAAAATTTCGAACTCGTTTATCTCAGAACAGTGTAGTATTGAACCGCCCGTAAGTTTTGTGAGGAAAGACTCATAATGTAAAAATTTATGAAGTCAGAAAAAAGGCGTAACTGTACCTTTAAGCTCTTTCTTCTTTTAGTTCGAGAGATAGCTACTCATAGCATCCGTGCATTATGACAGAAGTCCTTAAATAAACTCCAACGTGTAGTTAATTCAAGGGCGTGATGAGGGTTCACCTCCCTCCCCTATCTTTTTAAAAAATATAAATAAAAATTATAATAAAAAATAAAACATTATCTTGAATTAAGTTAAATAAAGTATTGTTGACCTAATGCGTGCGTCATTGATTGGATTGGTGCTGACTTTATATAAGTATAAATATTTTAAATAAAAATAAAATACAGCCATTGTCAGAGATTGTTTCATTTACACCTCAGACCCCTCACCCCTTTAGCAAAAGCCTGACTGCGTACCCACTTGAAATATGTTTACGCATTGAAACTCATTAAAACTATTATTAAGTCTTACAATTTTAAACACCTTCAGTTATATTTTAATAATGACTATTGTACAGACAAGTTCAATCTTACCTGCACAAGAATATAATGATTGGAAAAATGCAAAGTGATGATGGGTGAGGTAGCGAGATGAAAGTTAATTGTTAACAATAATAAAATGATTTAATGACATGCTATGATATGATGAGAAATAATAATACAATACAGATTT
Source organism: Laupala kohalensis (assembly GCA_002313205.1). Taxonomy (NCBI): domain Eukaryota; kingdom Metazoa; phylum Arthropoda; class Insecta; order Orthoptera; family Trigonidiidae; genus Laupala; species Laupala kohalensis. The sequence goes on along the minus strand of NNCF01130850.1, from coordinate 19,182 downwards.
CCTAGAGATGAC
>NNCF01130850.1:454-17719 GCA_002313205.1 Laupala kohalensis | reverse complement strand
ATTCTCACCATACCTCCCCTTCTGAATGATATTATATCAGTTACTTTAAAAACTCTCGTATTGATCAACTCCATCTCCTTTTTCACCTTTGAAGCTAAATAGTAGTGGAATTACCCAGACGTTTTACTTACTTATTATACGTGGGGTGCTTCAGACTACAACAAAAATATATAGTGGGCCACTTGCCGACGTTTCCTCTAGAATACGTGGGTGCCTGACTATTTTAATGACGTATTCTCGACGATTCCCTCTCCAATTTCCCTTGGACGTTGATCTTTACTAATTAATTAAACACAAATTATAACTATCACTCAGTTTCACTACCATTATCTCCATCTCGCCACGATATACAAGTATTTTCTGTGAAGACAATTCTTTTTCTCCGAAATATACTTTGCGAGACTACGATTGTTAATATTATTTTAACTCTCTTGAAAGATTCTTCAAATTAACTCATTTTTTTAAAACCAATTTACAATATTAATCACCCTTGTCGTTGTCGAATACGGCTTCCTGATTTTAATTTTTTTCTTTTTGTCCGTTTTGATTCTTCAATTTAACAAACCCCCCTTTTTTTGCACACTTTGTAACTACATGAATCACAGAAAATTGAATTTCAATTAATATGTTTACCTTAATTTATACTCGCTCTTCAATTTCAATTCTTTTCGCTCAATTCAAATTTGTGACACGCTCTCTTCTCGTCTTACACCCTCTTCCTTTGTGTCTCCCCTCTCCTTCTTTGCTGTTGGTCCCCATGTTTAGAACGTTCCATTATTACCAGGTTTGACCTTGGAGTCATTCATGCCGTCTCCGGCACTTTGTTTACATTTCGGCTAACTTGAGGTTCATTTATGAACTAATCCCACTTATTCTATAATACCCTGATACATTTACTAACACTTCATTGTTTAAGTCATTTCAAACATTAAATTCCACTAATTATACTTTTTAACCCATTTCATAAATCAACATTAGTAAAAGACATTACTTAATTTAACACATGATTATATTTTATCTCACTTCTTTAATTCAACACTTAATTAAGGCTCACTTTATTCTACGCATATGGCAAATTCTATTTTATTTATTTTTTGCTAAATAACCTTTTTAAATTATTATTTTCAAAATTAAATTCCTATTTTGTTATTTTAATTACTCCATTTGCTAACATGAAATTCTTAATGATTTCATTCGAGAAGCACCACCTCACCTGCTCGATATGACAGTCGCCGGTCTTTCCACTGTCTCTAACTAATTAATCTTTCTTACTTTTAATTAACATTGTTATTAATTTAATCTATACGGTTCCTAAGCAAGGAATATTAATTTATTCCCTTAACACTGTCCCAGCCACGCAACGTTATATGACAACCTCCATAGCTCGCTGTCTCTAGTAAATGAATCGTAAATAAATAAATAAAACCCATAATTAATTAAATAAACATTAGTAAACATACATTATTAACCCTATCTATTCTAAGCATGGAATATCAATTGGTTCCATTAACTTTGCTCCACCCTCGCAAAATTACGTGAACGCCTCCGATGTTTCGCGTATCCCCGGCTAATTACTGCCGTAATTAATTAATTAAATATATAAATCAAAAGTCCTAATCCTATTTACTCTATTCATGGGGTATTTAACATCCCATCTGGTAAGCTCCTACCTCACTTTTTCCAGCGTGACGATCTGCCATTTTCCTATCGTCCCCGGCTAATTAGCCGTAATTAATTAATTAATTATCTTAAACATAAACGTCTCCGCCGATTCTACGCGCACTGGCCCAATGACCTACATTCGCGCTGCCTCTTCCGGGTTCTTCTTCGCGACCGAGGGTACCTCCACCCCTCGACCGTCGCCTTTCACTTTCCCCCGCGCAGCCACAGCGTACGCCGTCGACGGATGCCCAAAGCTGCCCTTCTCTTTCTCTCAGCAGCATGCGCCTCGACGTGTCGCTTGCGCTATGACTGAGCGACTACCGCCGCCGTTGCCCCCTGCCAGCGGCTAGCGCGCCTCCAAACTCTTGCCGATTTTCCGACCTGCCTCCTACACCAGCGCCGGTGCGCCACCTCCATTGCCCACGCGCTCGCTTCCCAGAAAACATCCCTTTCACCCCGCCTCCTGGGTCCGGCGAGCAACAGACGCTTGCGTCGCCAACGCAGCGAATTTTCGCAAAACTTACGTAGCGTAAGCTTACGTTCTCCCCGTTGCCAAACTCGACGCTACCCTTTCCGTCCTGGGGTCCCCAGCTTCGAGTCCCCTCAGCGCAATAAAAATAAAAATAAATGATTCTCTGTTTAACCCTTTCCCCCAGAGCTTCACCATTTTGAAAAGCATTGTTTACGAGATTTTCCCCCTCTGTTAAACAATTTTGACTTTTCTCGTCATAATTTAGGACGATTTTTCCTTCGTTTCTTTCTTTAATAAAATGAACTAAGATCTTTACGGAGTTACTCTTACTTTCAATATTTACAACTTTATCAAAAAATAAATCTGCTCCTAACACGATTCGCTAAAAAAACTTTTCCTCCACTCCGCCAACACTACTAACGATTTCGGAAATGTTCAACTCTGTTTCAATAACGATTTCTTCTGACTGGTTATTGTTAATTTTAGTGACATCAACAATTTCAATAATTTCTGACTCTACTTCGAATACGACTTCTCGTAACTGATCGTGGTTGATTTCAGGAAGGTCCGGCTCAGCTTCGGTTACGTTAAGATTTTCTTTTTCTGCCTGATGGGCCTGGGTTCGCACTTGGTCGAGTTGATGTTCATTAATTTTAATTTGTTCTTTTTTGAACACTTCGACATCCTCATGAACTGATTCAACCTGCTTTTCTAATTTCTCACTTTGAATGGCTACTTGTTCCTGAATATTCTTTTCTAATTCTGAATTACGAGTCACGGTTTCAGAAATTTCCGTCTTGACCTCGCTAATGAGTTTTTTATTCGACTTTCCTACAAAATCCCTCACTTCTGAAATTTCGGTTCTAACCTGTTCATGCTTTTCCTCTAATAGCTCATTTACTTTTTCTATCTTTGAGTCAGTTTTGAGTTCCAACTCGTCTACTCTTACCAAATGTTGGTTAAATTTTGTTTCCAAATTAACCCCTCTTTCTTTCATTTCAGTTTTGAACTCTTCAAATCGACTCTCCATCTTTTCAAATTTACTGTTAAAATTTAATTCCGATTTTTCAAATTTATTGTTAAAATCACTTCTCAGAGCCTCCGCATTTAATTCTAATTTTTCATTCATTTGCCGTAGGAACGCCATCACTCCCTTTAATTCTGTTTGTTCCCCCTGCTTTCCCTGAACGCCCTGTTCTCCTTTACTTTCCGGGTCCTTTGTCGGCTTTTCTCTATATCGCTTCCACCGCTTGACCCTTCGCTCGACTGCTCCTCCGCAACCCCCGCACTCCCCTCACCAACACTTTCGGAACAACTTGGGAACGCGTCTTTCGCACTATCTATAAATTCGCTCTCCTCTTGCGGTGTTTTATCAGCCTCCTCTATCTCCCACACTAGTTTGCGTCGATCAGTCATCTTGGTAAATGCAACTTAATTACTAACACAAATAACACTAATGAATGAATTTAATTTGTCACCGCGTTATGGTCTTCCCTTTTCGCTTTTTAACAGAGCTACTCAAGGTTAAATTCTAATTGTTACTACTTTAATTAAGCGATTTAGCCCCACGTTGGGCAAGCCAAATTGTGGCAGAACGAATCTTTTACGTGTTATGAATTTAATAAAAGTCTAGAACTTATAACTTTGATCTTTAAGGCGCCTCGGCTAATTAATCTCAGGGTTCCACAAATTTCTAGTGTTCGCAATTTTTTTATGAAGGAAAATACCATACTAGGGTTCCACTACAGGAAAACGCTATTGACAAATTGAAATCCATTAAATTTAATTAACATGAATCACATACAACAAAACACAACCTTCATGCTATCCCCCAAAAGAAACACACATAACTGGTAACCCATGTAAACATGAAATATACTAGTATTTCCGCCGAATTCGGTTTCTCAACGATAAACATAAATTTTAAACAAATTGAACATCTTGAATAAACATTAAGATAATCTCTCCTTTGACAAATAAAACAAACACTAAATTTATAATGATTCTTGCTTCTTGAAATGCAATTACATTGATATTGTATTTAAAATATATAATTAAGTGGAGTTTTTTTTCTTGCTAATTGGGCCTTCTTCATTAATCATAAAGTCCAAAGTTCTGAGCCCCTCTGAACAATAAGACCCTCACTCGTCTTCTCGCAATAGCGCATGACGATATGTGTCGGATGCCACCAACAATCGTAAAATACCTCAACCTGATGACCAATCAAGCAGTGCAGTGCTGAGTGGAGGGTGCGTCGACCGCACGGGAAGCCGGCCTGGCCTCAACCTCAGAACGACTTCCGGTTAATGACATCACTAGCGCCAGCAAACCTAGTGGTGCCTTCCTCCCGCAAGTTACGCTGCCTGGATGCCCTCAGGGGTGGCGTGGACACAAACCATCATGGTTCAATTTCAAGGGCGGTCCCTGGATTTTCGGAAGCGCCCGCCGAATGAACATATTTTTCGTACGAGTTTTGTCGCGTCTCGGATTTAGAATTTGCTGCCGAAATGCTAGGTAAAGACTAATGAATTAGTTCCGGAAATTAGCGAACTCGGATATCTCATCGGACATCATGAGCTAATCAGATAACTTCGATAATACGACTGAGTCTTGGCTCTGCTCACAAAAAAGTTTACAAGTCTTCACTTCGCGCAAAAAAAAAATCTCGTGTCTCTGATCTCGTCTCTCTGATCTGATACAACAAGGCTCAAGATACTACAACAGGAAGCAGACTGCAACAACAAGAAGAAGGAAATTTTCATTTGCCATTCCTTAAATGGACTTCATCCCTTCCTACATCTCTTTTTCCACTTCCAAGATCTCTCAATTTTGAACTTCACGTGACGAAAAACTTCCAATGCCACAACTGTTCCCCCTCCTGTGCCTAAATTCTGATTGGGAATTTTGCGTAATTTTGAACTATTTCCAACCGCTCTTTTTCAACATTTTTTTCCTGACAAGTCACCACTTGCTTCTTTCATCCTGTGTCCTTGGTTATACGGCCGGGACGGGTCGTTTTTACTTACACCCTCGCTTACTTGCCATTTCTAAGCGGCCAAAAATTTTCTCTTCAACAAAGAGCTCAACGCGGGTTCACTGCGCCTCGCAAGATGTGAATGTTTCCTTCGTCAAATCTCAACGGTGGACTTTTAAATTTTTAGAGAGTAGGAAGACTTTCCTTTTCCGCTCTATCGTTAGTTCTTCGAATTTAAAACGCCCGAACAAGGGTGATTTCTTCATTTTAATTACCAAATTATTCAAATCTCACAATATTTAGCATAAAATAATTTAAACAGAACAGTTATGAATAGTACATGATAATGCACAATGGGGCATCACAGAAGTCATATACCATTTTCTACAAATATTATTAATACCAGCACGTTCAAAGATGTCAATTGTTAGCACTCAAGTAGTCAAGTAACATTCTTAACAAATAAATGAGTCAAGTAGCTTCTTCTCTCAATGCTATTATCTCTGAAAGGAGAATGTGAAAGATGAAACAAATCGCGGACACATGCTTTAATTTAAGTAAAACACTCGATTTGAGTAATTTAATCCGTCCAGTTACGCAGAAAAGGAACTGAGAATTTCGGGGTCATTTGTAAATTAATGTATTTGATGTTGATATATATATTATTTTACTATATTTATGGACCACAATCGAACACGTTATCAGCGACACATACAAAGTGGTTCAATAAGAAGCCAAGGGGTTAAAAATTTAGAAGTTGGGTTTTGTTTGAGATAAGTCGTGATACATATAGGTCTACTACTATTGACGCTTTTATCTTTTTTTTTGTGGAATTACGTACCCGAGAAGGTTCAATTGTATGAAATCATCCTGTATATATACATTGCTCCCTTACAATCAGTTATGTTGTATTGTTATTCAAAATTGTATCTATAATGTGCTCTCCGACGCCGTATCAGAATGGCATTTTGGCATTTAACCTATGACTTCGTGAACATCAACCAAAAACGAAGTTCCGAATCACTAGTATGATAGGTTTAACGAGACACCCTTCAAGTCGCTACCGTTTATCTCCCCACGCGCATCACATCTGAAACTCAAGCAGTCTGTGATGGATCGGCACACTGCTATTATACTTCTTCAATTTCCCCTATACGACGAGACCGTATATTTTGTAGCCCATCAAAACCGGCGAAGAAATCTCTCGAAATTTTTATGACTCGATCTCCCTCGATTGAGTTGATACAAACAAGCGAATCTGAAGACAGTAGCGAGATGCGGATCTCATCTCCATCGCTATCTTGTTAATGCGACTTCTCTTTATATCCTCTTTTACTGGCGTGTTGGATGAGTCAAACACTACTGCTGAAGGAGCAACGTCAGATTTATTCTGTGGGGTATATCCCTTATGTATCTTATACGGAGATTTTTCTTTGGATTCAAAAATGTTTGTTTTTTTTGTCTATGAAATACAGTCGAACCTCGATTAACTGTGTCTCGATTACCCGTGTTCGCGATTAACCTTGGTGCTCACTCTTCCGTCGCAAAAACGAATTTCTCCTACAATTTCTACTATAGAGTAAATTACTAATTCACGTCGTCATACGCAGTTTGTACTGCTTTTTTGACAATAAATGAATTATTATATATAAATTCAACTACTTCCTACTATTTCCACAGTTGTACGTATGTTCCTTGAATCTTACAGACAGAGACCCTCAGGTACCAATAAAATTTTGACTTCGAGCACGCAATGAATTTGAGAAATATTATAAATGAAGTAAGGAAAATCATTTCAAACTGTAAGAAACGAAGACTGATTACATCAATTTTCAACCCCTGAATGTGACATTCTACACACATATGTATGCATGTTTATGAGCATTAACTAGCTGATTACCCGGGGTTGTCCGGATTTTTTTTTACTTTTCAGACCAACGAACCCACTCGCAGGTCGAATTTTCGCTTCCGTGGCAAGACACAACGGCGCCCTTACGGCTGCACCATTTCAATAAAATGTTTTTAAAATCTATAACATACGTCTAACTTTTACGACTTAAAAATGTTTTTAGTCTTTCTTCTTTCCGATGAGGTCTGCTAGGGACCACTTGCCAATTTCTGTTCTTCGCTCTTAGTTGTTTTCTCTTCCTTTCCTTCCAGTATTTCTTCATCCTTTCAACATGCTGCTTCTTTCTGTCGTCAGACCACTTCACACCAGGTGTCTTTCTCAATCTTCCCTGGAATCCTTCAATACTTAACACCTATCTAAAAGTGTCTCTGTTCAGTTTCTTCTTCTTTTATATTATTTCTTTGTAAATCTTTCTTTACCTCTTGAACCCAGCTAGTCGTAGATAAGCCATCTCCTTGCCGTACGCCTGTATTTATCTTGAAAGGTTTTGATATGTCACCCATACATTTTACTTTTGAAATCGTGTCTGTAAGTGTTTCACGTATTAGGTTTGCCATTTTAGATTTCACTCCAAATTCACGAACTGTTTTGTCTAAAGTTTCTCTGTCAACCGAGTTAAAGGCCTTTTTTAAAATTTACAAAAGTCACTACTATATCTTTTGAGTTTAATATTCTATGGCGAATAATGGATTTTAAATATAATATTTGTTCTGAGGAAGATCTACCTTTTCGAAATCCAGCTTGATGTTCACCCAATTGCTTGACAAGTATTGTTTCTACTCTGTTCAGTAAGATTTTTGAGAATACCTTGTAGGCAATTTGCAGAAGAGACACGTCTGTATAGTTATCAACCTTTTTTTATCCCTTTTCTAATGCAATGGATGTATTAGAGCCACTTTCCATTCTTCTGGAATCTTCCGTTTTCTCCAAATATCTTCATAGATTAACTGTAGCTCCTCAATGACTTCGACTGAGACCATTTCAAGAGTTCAGCTGTCAAAGAATCTGTTCCACTAGCTTTATTATTTTTTAGATTGTTAATTACTTCTCTAATTTCTTCAACATTGGGTGGTATATCTTCTTCCAGGTTTTCTGTAACTTCTGAAAATTCCAGCTTATGATCTAGTTCAGGGCGGTTTAAAAGCTGATCAAAGTGCTTCACAAATATTTCACAGTTCTCAGCATTGCTTAGGCCAATTCTACCATTTTCATCTTTGAAACATATACTGGGCGCTTGATAGGCCTTTAATTTACTCTTAAAAGTCTGATAGAAGTTTCGGGAATTATTTTTTACAAAACTATCTTGTAATTCAATAAATTGTCATTTTTGGAAAGATCTTTTAACTCCCCTTATTATTATTCTTGCAGTGTATTTCTTTTTCTGTTTGAATTGTTCATAGTGTTCCACCTTTCCAGAGCATTTCCACTTATTCCATTGTTTTGTTCTCTTTGTTAATGTATCTTCACATATTTGATTCCACCACGGTTTCTTTTTAAGTTTGGCTAGCCCAAATGTTTTCTGTGCATCTTTGGTTATTACTTTACATAAATCTTGCCATTTACAATGATGAGTTACCTTTATTTTTTCCCGAAATGTTTCTAATAATTCTTGCGTGATTTTCAGTCTATTTGTATTATATTTATTTACTCTTTTCCCTCTTCTATGATTTCTGTTAGGTAAGAATTTGAATTTGATTTTAGACAGATAGATTTTAGACAGGTAGATCTGAGTCAAATTCTCTGCTTCTTACCACCTTTTTGGATATGGCTACATGATCCAGCTGAAATTCTCCTAGTAATGGATTTGGAGATATCCATGTTTCAGCCTTTCTAGGCAACTTCTTGAAGAAAGTTGACATTAACTTTAGTTGAAAAGTTTTACAAACAGCAATTAACCTCATCCCATTCTTGTTTGTTCTTTGGTGTGCAGCATATTCTCCTGCTATTGATCTATACATTTTTTTCTCTTCCTATTTGAGCATTGAAATACCCGAGTAATATTACTATATTAGATTTTGGAATTTTAGAAATTTCATCATCCAGGAGATCCCAGAATTCGTCTACTTTATTTGGGTTCCTTTTGTTGTCTTCATTTATTGGTGCATGACAATGAATAAAAGTATACCTTTTATTTTTGCATTTCATTGTTCAAAGAGACATTCGTTCTGAGCGAGATTTGAATTCTGTTACACCGTCTATTAATCTTTTATGGACATAAAAGGCTGTTTCCAAAAGCGGCATTCCTTTCATAATTTTTATCGCAGGTTTACCGTTAAAGTTTCTGTAATCTTTTGTTTCTATTACATTCTCATCCAAACATCTCGTCTCCTGTACTGCTAAAATTTGAATTTCATTTATGTCTAGAAGTAGTTCTAATTCCTTTTGTTTACCAACCTTTAACAAAGAATATACATTCAAAGTACGCGCGAAAAACTTCACTTTAAACTTAAGTCTGGAAGGATCCAAGAATGCTCCGATTAATCCTTATTGCAGATGTTGGGACTCCCCAGAACCCTAGGTCCCAATGTATTGCATAACGCAATGGTGGATTCCTCTTCCGAGCTACCAACTTGGGTAGTGCTTTCTTTCAGCGACTTTTCCATTCTGCAATTGAAATTGTGTATTTCAAGGGTAGGAATAAAATTCCAAGGTAAGATCAGATTGTTAGTCTGAAATGATTTGTTTTCGAGGTTAACGCCACTAGGTTCTTCCGCCCTCTCAGCCGTTGGGAAATGAAATTCTTCTTTTAGTCTTTGTTAAATGCACCAAACAAAATATATTAAATTTGATGATGATTGATTTTTTCCTTCCTAAATTATCCTCTTAAATTTGCGTATTTTAACACTCCTATTTTAACGATGTTTTTTTAAATAATGTAGGTAAACCTTCGTTGATAGACATATGCTGTAGTGGACTTTTTTTGTAGAATTCTTTGAGGCGAACAATATTGTCATTCATGGTTAACATTTATCTCTAACCGTTTAGGCGGCGTAAGAGAATATACCTCTCTTTCTTCCCGATGTCACCGTCATTTATGATCAAAATCATTTTCTATCTTTCTTTTCACGCATTTTAAAAATAAAAGTTAGTCTATGTTCATCCTGAACATATTAACTATATCCTTGCCAAATTTCATCACGATCGGTGCAGTGATTTAATGGTGATCAAGTAACAAATAGACAGACACGCTTTCGCGTTACGCATTTATATATTAGTATGGATATGGATTCATTAAATCAAGTGTCTGGATTAACCGTGGTTTTCATTTGTCTGTGCGATCCCTCCCCCTCATTACCCCGGATAATCGAGGTTCTACTGTGATCGTTTCTGATCGTTCATGTATAGGAGTTTATTTTGGAAATTTTTTCAGCCTGTTTGGGTTTTTTTCTTCTATAAAATCTCTTGTATGATCTAGTCAAAATTAATATTACGAGACCGACCTAACTAGTCGGTTAGAGGCAGAGGTCTCCGCTGAAGCTAAAGAAATTCCCGAGTTCAATCCCCGAGTAAAGTAAGGGTGTTTTCGTCCTATGTTGCCCCAGCGATAAGCAATGGGAATCCACCATGGGTTCCATCTAAGCTTTACAATCACCCCTATTATCATTATTCCCCTGGATAACCATGTGTATGTGGATCTGGGGTTACCTAGACACAACTCTGAAAGTACCATTATATTCTTTTTGTTTGGGTATTTGGTATACTGATTAAAATTACTTTGTCAATATTCACGAAAATGTGACTAACTTTCAGATAGTTTTCAAGATTGAGGAATAATTGTATACATAAAGGAACACATAAATGATAATAATGCTTTCTTTTCTTGTAAAAAGTTTACCGGTACCTACTGGACACTTCTTAAGTACAAAATACTGAATTCGCACGATACTTTTTCTTTTGTATTTTTTTTTCTTCAGTGTATTCGGTTCAATTTATTCAGTTAATACAACCGCTTCGTCTGTAAACAGAGTCATTACGAGGCTCTTAATAACAATATTTCCTAATTTCTTTTCTTTTCCTAATTAGTTTATTATTTCAAGAAGCTTGAATAATATTTAACGATGTAAAATATAGCAATATATACTAATTTATAGACCAAGCAGACGTAGAATACACTTTACGTAAACTGAAGTGATAGATATGATCATGATAAAAATACATAGGAAGACAGCAACCGCACTGCACATACGAAAATACATCAATTTCTGTCTACAACGAAATTACATTTACATAACATTTTTACGATATTTATAAGACTGATATGTCGCTATATGTTTTGAAATAATATTCCGAATATTTATTTTACTTTCAAATTCCAAGTGAAAGACATTAATCAGTTCATCTAGCGACATGCAGCATGAGTAGAGCACTGGAAGACGACCAAAATATAGAGGACCACACCCAGAAATGACCCTTTCACTATAGAATTCTTTCTCACTCTATGGTGCACACGGTGAAACGTTTATGAGAAAGTGTGTGCAATAGTTTTGCACCACTAGCTTCTCAAATTTTAATTTCTTATCCTCTAACTTGATTATTTTTCTCGTCTCAATATCGATGGTAGTATCCATTGTTGTACACATAACTCCATTAGAATTACATCCACTAATACATTCAATGCATCGTTGCTTTGGTATTATATTTCAACATCCAGGAAAATGAGTGCAGTAAATTAGTTAAAACTGAAAACACGCGGAACTCCATAATGTAACCCAATGTAATGTAGGCCAACATAATTCTTAACCTAATTTATACGATGGTGTTTTCCAAATTTTATGCGACAAGCACTTAACGTAATAAAGATTATATTATTCTCTCGCACCTGATTGGACTATTTTATGATACTAAGCAGTTTAGTAACTACTCAAGTCGGGGTCCCTGGGCAAACTGTAGCTCGGGCCCCTTAGTGATCGTAGTTTCAATGTTTTAATATATTTAAATTTATAAATATTGTCTGTAAATTTTTAAGTAAAAAATACAACATTGAAACTGTTTAGTAATTTTATTAAATAATATTTACATACCATATATTTTTTAATGCAGTATTTGTACAAAACAACCAGTAATACTTTTATATTTTCATACGACGCACTTTCGTTTTAACAAATGTTTTAACTAACTGATCTAATCTGCTTCTTAAATCATTTGAAACTTATATGTGATAAAACACTCAAACCACTCAATCTATCGTGAAAATTTTCAAGTAATGTTGACGAGCTTCAGTTTCGAAAATAACCGTTCTGCAGTCGCAACTGTAATTGACANAAAAAAAAAAAAAAAAAAAAGAACTGACCTATAGCGTAAAATGATGAATTAGAAAAAATTGAGCTTATAAAAAAAGTTATTTAACTAATTATTACTAGATTTCGTAAAAAATGTTTTTTTTCTAATCAAAATTCTTTTGCTTGAATACTAAATTTTTCTTCACAAGCGGTTGAAAACTATGAAGAAGGTTCCCTTTTATTTTGAGAGATGGGGGCCCCCACGAGACTGGGTGACCCCGGGCAATGACCGGGTGTACAGGGTGTAGTTGCGCCACTGATACTAGGAAGTTAATCTACCGATAACCCATCGCATCTTAATTGGAAAATCATGGAATGACGGCAACACCAGGCGAAGTTATTTTAAACAATAAAAGTTTCACAACAATTATTTTTATCTGAATATTACCGGTACGCGTACCTGTACAAAAAACTTTCGTTTATTACAACTGGTCTCTAATATATCTTTGACAAATTGAACGTTGGATTCTTCCACGTCGTTTGACGTGATGTATGCTCGCTCTTAAACTTGCTTCATATATTACGTTTAAAAATATCCTCTTCTTCCCTAAGCACCTTCCTCAAAATTTTACTGCTCTATAATTCTGGATTCTTTTTATGATCAGTCAATAATCTGCATCCACCTGCGGAGGAATATATAACATGAAACCCTCTTGATGTTCTTAAAATTGCGTCCCATATTTTGTGCTCGCGTAGCTTTAAAGCTGCAAACATAAAACGGTTTTACGACTGCAATGCTAGTGAATTTTAAAACACTTTCCCCTATATCAACTTATGTTAGATCTGTATACACTGTAGTTTTTTTCGTAATTTAAAATAACATTATAATTGATGCTTTAGGTGAACGCGCAGTCTATATGGTAATCACTTTTTCTTTGAAATTTTGTAAAAAAGAAAAAGAACGGAATTTGGGGAACAAGAGCTGTGTGAAATGCGACGATAAATCAAATTAAAAAGAAAAATTTTGCTTCTTAAGAAGAATTCTTGAACAGATTTAAGTTCATTTGATTGTGCTGATTTTTTAAGAAGGTCTAAATACGTTTTTTATACTTTATTAGTTTTATATCAATTGATAAAAAGGTTAAGACTGTTATGTTCTTTCAGAAAGGTTTATAATTGAGGGAGACTTATTCTACAGTTACCACGCAAGATTTCTTTCTTCCTATTTCTACGTCGTTGTTGCGAGGTTGATGATTGACGATAGAACGACAATGAATAGTGGTTCTTATGTAGATAATGGTATAGTGAATTTACACGTTTCCTTAGTTGTTAATTTAAAAAAAAACATCAGAATTATGGTGATGAATTTTGGTTATTTGATATGAAAAGCTGTATCTGTGTCCTCTCATCTTGCGAGGAAGTAGAATTCACAATCTTTGACATAAACTTTATAGTTAAAAATCGCAATTGCAAACTGCGTATGATCACGGGGATGGGGTAATGAGTAATAATAAGGTACTCTCTGGAAACAAGCAAGGGATCATCCCATGAATTCCACAGAAACTTGCGTCATTGCCTCTTACATTCCATATTGAAATCGAAGAAACTCAGGTACTAAAATTTCAAAATGTCATTTAATACGTTCTCAAACTGTACCTACCCTATCAGAAACCCCGGGGATAAACTACATATGATTCATTCGTTCGCTTCACATTTTACATGGGGAACTCCATGATTCCTCCGTTTCTACACAAGACCCCTACAATTCCGAAATTGGAATTCTTTAGAGCGTATTATGAATATGTGCCAGGTTCCCCTTCAGGACCGATTTTGGGCCTCCACTTGAATAACCTTTCGCTGTTTGTACATGAATTCTCCCCTGTTCGTTGAAATGGACTTTTCCTCGTCGTGGTGTTGTGAAGGAATATTTCTGATGGGCATCCCACGCTTTTCATATCAGACGTTGCTCCATTTCTGTTACGGCATCCTTTGATGTGTCTTACCTTTCGTGTCAACGTAAAGTATATATATTCTCGTATCTTATTTTTGTGACTTTGGAGTAAGTTTTTTCCCTTCCTATATTTTTTGCGTGTTTTACATATTTTCCACGATATTTTGTTTGATTAGGTTTTACAAATATCACATTTCGAGATATTCTTTTGAGTACAAATTTAAAAAAAATTAAACAGCGATCTTTTCCAAAAAAGCGTTACGAGTCTAGTTTTAACTTATTCTCACATACCGCGTCATTGTTAGCAATTTCAATTCATAAAATGGAAATATGAAGTATTCGTATGTTATATCAGATTATTTTAGAACAAAATATTTTTAGCGATATTGGTGATCTGTATGACCGAGCTAATTGCTTGGATGGTAATGATGTATAGATAAAATTAATTCAGTACTGTACTTTTAAATTATATGCCTATTTCAGTGGTTATAGATAACTGCATTGACAATATCGTCCGTATCATACACTGATAGTTTTTACCTTCTCACGGTTTCACCGATTTGTCTCGATGTGTTTAGAATCCAGGGGGTCTTGACAGCAAATTAAAAAATTCGCATCAGTAACGTACTTTTAAAAAACATGGTAAAATGATTCTGTTCGGAAATGAAAATATGTTACATAACTTTTTCCTCTTAAATTACTGCATTCTGTGAATTTCAGAAAAATTGTCGCAGTCGTTCCTGAGAAAAATTTCAGTTGTATACATACAAATATTCCTCGCTTAATAGTACAGAATTTGTGAATTTTCGAAAGGTTTTCGAATTTTTTAAAATCATATTATTTTATTTTATAAATTTATTTTATCTCATTGTATTATTATAATTTTTTATCAGTAGTATTATCATTGTATTATTATCATACTGCATTTCTAATGTTTTTATTGCAATGATTGCTATGTTTTTATTGTTATTACTGATTTAATATATATTTAATAAATCCAATATTAATACAATTATTGTCAAAAAAGCAGTACAAACTGCGTATGACCACGTGGAAGACAATAAACTAATTTACTCTCCGGAAGCAAGCAAGGGACCATCCTATAAATTCCGATCAAGGGTCCAAAGGCAGAGACTGATTCAAAAATTTCAGCACAAAATCCTAGATAAGATAAAAACCCAGTTGCAAGTTATAATACTAATAGAATGTCAATTTGTTTGTAATTTTACGCAAAAAAAAAAATTAAATGTACAAATTATTATCTGACTGTTGATTATTCTGTGTATAGTGTTTAAAAACCATAAGAATTGAAAAAATGCTAAATTCTCGATTTATTATTATAATGAAAACGCCTCTAGACAAAGCCTAGAGAACCTGTATAAGAAATCCGCCTCTACCCAGAGGAAAACCGGAGCAAAACTCGGACCAGGATAGGGCTACAGAATTAATGTACACAACTGTGCCAAAGTTGAGTACACATAAAACTTAAGTAATATGAGTCATAAGACAACACAATCATGCAAGAAAATACTATTTGAAATTTTTATAAGTTATTTAAAAGGGACTACAGCAATGGCGTGATAAAGTACAAGACGGATTTACCTTTTCTTTTATCAATAAATTCTTTTACAATGTAGAAGAACTGGTGCACGAGGTAGTTTTTAATCGCGGATTTGAAGAGAGTCAATTTCGTAATAAATTTTATGTTCTTGGGCAGGGAATTATAAAGAACGATTCCCGAATGATACGGTCCTTTTTGGCAAAGAGTGGATGACACTCTAGGGCGATGAATATTATTACTATTGCGAGTATTATGTTCGTGAACGTGACTGTTTCGTATGAAGCAAGGGTGGTACATCAGTAATTTGGTCTTAACAAACAATACCGTTTCATAAATAAAAATGCAGGGAAAAGTTAAGATATTTAATTCCTTGAATAAAGATTTACAAGAGTTTCGGGGGTGAGATTTACAAATTATCCGAACTATCCTCTTCTGAATTCAGAAAGTTAAAATACTCTGAGAGTAATTGTCCCAGAAAGTAATGCCGTAACGTAAAAGGGAGTAAACATTTGCAAAATATACGCAACGGGAAATACGTGGACTAACTACCTTAACTATGATTCGGAATGCGTAACGCAATTTGCTTAATTGGGAATTAAGATTGTCAACTAACAATTCCATTTGAGGTTGTCTTGAATATGGANGTTTTTAATTGTGTTCCGTTTAAAGAAAGAGAAACCTGGGGTAAAGATTTTGTGATACTATTGTGAAATGACATAGACACTGTTTTGTCAGTGTTTACAATGAGACGATTTGCATGGAACCAAGTCGAAAGGTTAGACAAAACTTTTTGAGCGTTGGCGTGTTTACATAGTAAATTAGTGACATCAGCAAAAACAACCATTTTGCAATCTGATGTGGATGATGACATGTTCACATACAATAAAAAGAGTATAGGGCCGAGCAGTGAACCTTGGGGTACTCCACAAGTAAGTGGCTTTGTTTCTGGAAGACAACGCTGAAGTATTGTATTTTTAGTATAGGATATTTCGACCTGTTGATATCTCTTTTAAATAAGGAGTTAGCCATTGAGATGGAAGTCCTCGAATGCCTAAAGAATGCAATTTCAAAAGGAGAATTCCGTGATCGATGACATCGAATGCTTTGGAGAAGACAAGAAAATCACCCCGAGAAATTTCTCCACGTTCAAGAGATGTGGTAACATCGTTTAGGAAAGAAAATATGGCGCTTGTAGTGGAAAAGGATTTTCCGAAAACCGTGTTGATCGTCAGAGACAATGTTATTCTTTTATGAAGAAATCTAGATGACGCTTATAGAACAATTTTTCTAGGATTTTTTGGAAAGTAGATAGTGGAGATATTGGTCGGTAATTTCCAATATTAAATTTGTTTCCTTTCTTGTGTAAAGATTTTACTTTAACTCTCTTATATAAAGAAATAAATAAATTTATTGTCAAAAAACAGTATAAACTGCGTATGACCACGTCGAGGAAAAAAAACTAATTTACTCTCCGGAAGCAAGCAACGGACCATCCCATCAATTCCGATCAAGGGCCC
>NNCF01130849.1:495378-515251 GCA_002313205.1 Laupala kohalensis | reverse complement strand
AAAAAAAAGTAAAGTAAATCAATGAACTTTAAATCAAATCTCAAGATCAAGAATCATAAGAGCTCATTGCGTGCTTAGTTTTTTGAACAGAATCTTTTATTGTATTAAATTTCAGGGTTGTGACTAAATGTAATTGCACGATATATGCTTGGTGAGCTAGAAACGACGTAAAAGAATTTGTACACGACGAGATTATCACATTTGTTCTGTAATTTTATGTGGGGATTATTTGAATGTTGTAACAATTATAAATGTAAATTGTTTAATTATCAGAATATACGTTATTCATTTACATCTGAAGTCCGAACTTGTACACAATAATTAATAATATTATATATATTAATTTATTATTTATTTTCCCACATTTGGGTACGTTAGAATATATATATATGTCGGGGAAGATCTCTGATTGCTTCGCCAGGCTCAGCACGTAGGCTTGCTTCGCAGTTAAGATTTCCTCCTCTCCAAAATAAATACTCAAAGGTTCAATTGGAACAAAGTTTATTCTATCGTCGTAATATAGAACAATGAACGTCATCAGACGGCGAAAACAGGCGTAGAAAGTTCAGTGCGAAATTGTTCGTGTAACTCACGACTGATTTCAGGCGAGTCGGTGGTCGGAGAGGTCGTGCTGTGTCTTGGGTTTGTAGAATAGGTCATAGGTCCCACGACCGACCAATTCTGGTTGCCGATGATCCAGATTCTTGGACATAGGATTTTTCAGCGGAGCTGGGCTTCTCGTTAGAGGTTGCGACGTGACCTCGAGGAAAATCGTCAGCGTAATAATAACTTAGAGTTATTTCGTGGAGCTGGGCTTGGTGTTGAGGTAATCGGATATCGTTGTGCTCTGCTCAAGAGTTTTCAGCGTAATCAGCTGGGGTTCTCGTTTTAGGCTATCGGGCGACGATGCAACTTCGACCACGGTTCCCAGCGCCTACTCAAGTAATCAAAATTCGTTGCTACGGTAGAGGCGTAACACTATGTCGATGTTCGTTTCTTGAGAGATAAACGAAGGGCGTCTTGGCTGCACGCGGCACGCGTGTGTATCACGGAGTCTTACATTATTTATAATATTAGGATTCTTTGGCGTCGTAAGTTTAGACTCTCTTGTACGAAGAGTGATACCATCTTGTAAATCAGTTAACAACATGGCGCATCGTTGTAGTTTCCGGCTCCATGTATGTAATGGGTTACATGGGGGAGATTCATCAATACGTATTACATATGTATTAAGTATATGTAGGAAATGTGTTTATTCCTATATAATTTTCTAATGCACCCAACAACGTGCATTAAGATTCGGTACTTCAGATGTGATCCTCTTGGCATATATAATTTACATAAAATGTACATGAGAACATAGAAATTCCCTTTCAACACAATACAGGAGAAAAAATACTCTGCAATTTATTTCGCAATTTAACATCCAGCTCATTAATAATTCCGTGCATTTACATTTACACACTATACAACAATTCTTTATCAAATGGTCAAAACTAGCACGATATGAGCATTACTTTTTCATTTACAGCAGATAAAATGTAACAGTTCATTTAATACGTTCTTGATTCTTCTTTCTTCTTGGAAAAAAAAATTATTACATGTGCGACAGACTCGATTTCAATGAGACTTTCTCTTGGGAAAGATACTAGCTTCTCAATGAATGACAAAGATATGCATATCCCTAATCATTGAAACCACTGCTTTTAAATGTTCGTCTCACAGAGACGTATACTCACTCCCAGATTTCTTCCTTCGAGATCGTGTAGAAAATCAGCTTGCCAGAAGTACGCCCCTCCTTCACAGTGATGTTTTCTGCTGCTGCACGGGCTCCCTTCCGCGACCTTGACCCTGTCGGCTGCCTGCGTGTTGTTCTCCAATCGCCTCGTCCGGCCCGCCTTTCCTCGTTTCGAGTTCGCGGCAAGTTATCACGGTCACCAACGTTCTACCGTTTTCATTTCTACGTCTAATTCGTATTTCCGAAATTATGACAATGCATTAATAGCTTCACTTGGAGCCTTCAATTATTATTCCGTACGCGTTCTGATTTACGTCTATCTCGGACGTTCATTAATGTATTCAAATGCGAAACGGACAACAAAATACGTTTCTTTCAAACTGCATTCTTACGTTCTGCTACACGGATCGTCCTCTCTGACGCTTCCAGGAATATTCAGCTTGACAGGAACTTCAGCGTTGGAGAACTATCCTCTCCAACGCTTCCCGGAACATTAAGGTCAAACCGTACCCTCTGACGAGTCACGTAATATTGAGATGACTGTACCCTTCGACGATCCACGTAATATTGAGGTGGAACCGTACCCTCCGACGATTGACGTAATAATAAGCTGCAACCGTACCCTCTGACGATCCCCGGAATATTGAGAGAACTATATATATCATTGTCAACTTGTATAATCATTACAGCAAATAATCTATAACCGTTTTATACGTGTTGTCAACTCTTGTAGTCAGAATGATACGAAACCTGTAGGTACAAATACATGATTATTAACGTGTTTTGGTCATCACTAACAACCTTATTACAAGTTTTTTTCCTGTTACTTAGTACTTAACTTTATTTTCCTGCATAACGTATTACGACAATCAGAGAAGGGAAGTGTTTGTTTAAAAGAATGAAAATTTAAAATTCTTCTTCTATTGTCTTAAAAAAAGGTCGAATTTACAAATTATGAACTATGAAGTAGGTGAGTTATTGTCGCAATAATGTAAATATAAAATAGTCAATTTTATTATTTCCACAACACGCTTTCAACGGTGCTGCCGACATCATGATCATGATGCTGATCATCATCATCATCATCATCAATTAGTTTCACCGATGAAGACAGCAACACCGTTTGAAAGCATGTTCTGGGATAGGAAGCGTTAAACATCGATTGTTTTCAATAGCTCATACTTTCGAAAATAATCGATAGTAAAAACCACTATCGACTACTATCGTTCTAATTCATTTCAACAAAGAAACAGCAGTTTTAATAATGAAAATATGGACTGACAATTTTTTTCTTCAATAAAGACTCTTCTTAATTTTTATTTGGACCGGAAAGCCAAAATGTAGTAACGATACTAAAAAACGTTAGGCAACAAAACATTTATCTCTTAGGGTTCATCTGTTTCGCCAGAGCGCGTGTTTTCAACAACCGAAAATATTATTACAGAAAAAAGAAGTCAAATGAAACCCGAAAAGTACGATAAATTGAATATTTTGAAACAAAATTCCTGTTAAAACTAAAAGCACGCGAGAAACAAAAGTAAGACTAAATATGTAATTATTAGTGTAAAATTATTATAAGTTGTAATTAAAATGACAAATATATTTTATTATTGATTAAAATACTGATGTGACTTTCTTAAATAAAATATAAGATTTATATATTCATGATTATGGTTTGTTTTATCTTTATTTATTATTGTGTATAAATTGCATTATATTATGAAATAAGAATAACGAAATCATAGAATACGTACTATCGATGTTATTCAATAGTTTTTACATGAAACATCAATAGATTTCAATAGTCTATGGATGTTTAACGCTTCCTATTCTGGGAATAACAAAAATCATGTTACCAAGGCAACACTATGAAATTTATTTTATTTCAATTGTTGAACTCCAACGTAAGTTTCACAAAACCAACCGTGCGCGGTCAGAGAAACAAGCAAGTCAATTTCAACAATAGTAATATCAACACTATTATCTTTGACATTGTAATTTTGATTGCCTCTGAAGTTTCACCTCCATGTCTCACCAACCTATCATAACATGCGATCATATTCCAAACCCTACCTCTGCTCATGTCCGGAGGCCATCGTGCACCCTCAACCACAGACTCAACCTATCCCCAAAGAGCTGCCACCGCCACATTAACCGTATTGTCCATTCCTTGTTTCATTAAGCACACCCAGTGGCCTTCCATAATGCCCACCAAATGTAATGTAATAAATATAGCTACCAGGTCAGCTAATCTAACTAATGATTGTACTAAATGTTCGTTACGTTATAACGGATCAGTTACAGGATAACAAAATAATAAGGGCTCAAATGCCCTTGACGAGCCCTAAAGCCCCACAAATAAGAAATCAAAGTCCGAGAGTAAGCATTATGCTTAAACTGCTTGTAAAATACTGTTGCAAGCTAATAAAAGAATATTATCAACGACAGAGCCTGGTGTCCAGTTCCTGAAACCGTTTGGAATCCCCTGTTATCTGCATAAGAAATGAGCTAGAGACGAAGTTTTCACAAAAGTTACATTTGAAAACCGCTCTAACATGAGAATGGAAATAATAAAATGTCATGTATAGTAATAAAATAATTTTTATTCAAATCTTAATATTAAATTTATTATACGACCTTAAATGGAATCATAATAAATTTATTGTTTTATAAAACATTTTATAATAGATTTAAGAAGTGTACGTAAATAGTATCGTGTTTTTATTTATTCCTGAATTATCATCTTTGCAAGTGTAAAAATTAATGTATATTTTACAAATCCTGGATAAAATATTATAATATATCCAAATGAGGTTGTGTTCTCTACGCTCAAATAATATTCATATACTAAATTATTCCCAGTATATAATCGATACATGTAATCCTCACAATGAAACACACTTCAGCATTTAATGCTTACTCTATGTTCGAGGAGGTCCACCCATTCATCATTTTCCCTGACAAATAAAAAGCGAACGTCACGAAGAGCGTGTTCTGGTAATGACGGGTCAGAGTTCGACATCCGGTGCTAAATCCGTGATTTATTTTCCCCTTCAATGGATCCAGCTCTCACCCATTCCTGTTATTGCACGCTCAAAATAACCGAAAATTGCGGCTAACTGCGTCCTTTTTCGTACCGACAGCTCTATCCTTCATCACGACGACACGCTGCTTGATTGGCAACTATTCGTCATCGTCGCACGATGTCATACGAAACGCATGTTTCTATGCTGTACATCGAATCATACTCATATTCATAGGACCAATAGAGTGGTTCTACTATAAACCTTTTTATTTCATAACCACATACAACTAAAATTTATCAAACTCACTAGTAAGTACTTTAACGTGTATAGCTGAATACTTATAAAATTAATGGGAAATCAATCTATTCTCGTCATGTTAGAGAGGAATTTAGCCAAAAGTCAAATTTTGTCTCTATGTATCAAATCTACAACCGGAGTTCCACTAACAGATTAATTTCTGAGAAATATATGCGTTCTGTGTGGACGAACAGACAATACACATGGATACATCTGTAGTTTTGTTTGTACTTTATCCATTAGATTTTAACTATACCTGTTTAAACGTATGTACTTTTGTTTCTTTAATAATGTATCTTTTTGTGATTTTACCTTTCCTTTGAATTAATACAATTTGTTTATAATAATAAAATTTCGGACGATCGGTTTAATTCATTTTATTTTTCTCCCTTTCCAATGTTTCTACAATTAAAATTAATCTCACTGGGAATGGGATCACAAGACAAATACTATCGACAATTACTCCCATAAAAACACTATTATAAGTAATTCAATTCGAAATAAGAGTATTGTGTTATGTGATGTGAGTGAAAAGAAGAAAGAAAAGGACAGTGATAAATAATTGCTTCATGTCACTACTAATGTGCAAGTCGTAAATTGGAGTCAATACCTACCGAATGATTTTAAAACAAAATTAATTTAATGTTGAAATTTCTACATTGTGGTCGTGTCATTGCTAAACGAACAAAATGCGTAAAATAAAAATTACAAAAATTTAATTGAAAAGTGGTTCTTTAAACATTAGTGGTAAAAATCGAAGGACATTTCTAATCAAAAGAATATAAACCGAAATTTAATTCCATTTGTTAGAAACTTTTAACCTAATCAAAGAAAGTCTGAGCACCCGCGAATTAATTCGTGTGAGTAAGAAAACAATTACAAAACGGAGCTATTACTGTTTATTTTATTAGTATGGACTGATTTATTAATTTACTCATTATTTCGTGTCAAATTTTTACGAGCTGTAAATACATTCTGATACATTTTAATGGCAATGTTCCTAAACTTTCCACAATAAGTCTTACAAGAGTTAAGTTAATGTTTTAAAAACTTACTGTTTTACCCAAAAATTATTTCGGAGTTAGAAGCTCCACGAAAAAAGTTTTTTCTGCAAACGCTACTGATCATAAAGCTACTGGGAAATCCTTTGATAAGCAAATGTCGCTACACTGCTGGATCATCTTCTCTGCTCGCTGTCATATAGGATTTTCCACCACCTACTCCTGTTCCAGATTCGGTGTACCCTTCCCATGCAGAGACTTGAGTCACTTTAAAATTTATAAGAGTTGTGAATTCGCGTGCCGCCTTCGCAGGCGCGTTTTACATCCCACTTCACACGTGTCACGTTTTAAGACGAATGAAAATACCTTGCTTCTACATACTCCACTCTCAGACTACTAGGAACGACAGGAACAACGTACAGCAGAGAAGTGGATGGAAGTGTGAAATCCAAAATTGATTTTGAGCACTGTAAACCGTATGTTATTTCTAAATAAAAAATGTGGGTCATAGAAGCATCATCTTATCTCTTTAATTCCATTTTCGACGTCCCTGAACCATAATCGTTGTAGTTACGAATTTTTTCTCATACGTTTAATAAATACAATACTAAATTAATTATCATCAATAAAATAGAGAAAATAACTTATGTAATTAAAATAATGTTCAAAAGTAGATTAACGATAAATATTAGTAAATGAGTCTCGATGGTGTGGTTGACGTTATGTTTTATTGGTATACCAATAAAACAATGAGCAACATAGAAACGCCTTTTAATTTATCATTTTTTGATAATGTTGCTAAAGCTCCACAATTACCAAGTTATGTTTGCGTAATTAAAAATGAAATTAATTTTGTTAGACTCGACAACCATATAATTGTTAAAGTTAATTTTTTTCCCAAAGAAAGGTTAGTGCGTAAAATTTACTCGTCTTGTATCCCTTTAAAACTATTATTTGTTAATTTTTGGATATTGTGTGCAACTATTTTGGGTGTATTTATATACATTGTTTTAATTTTAGATAACTGAAGATGACCGCTATGCAGTGGAAAGTTAACTTAATAAATATATGGTTGGTGAGACAAAGAAAACTAACAACAAATCAAACGACTATGTTTTTATGAACAGGCATATATTTACTCTAAAACACAAATACATAAAATAACATACACAACAAGGATTGAAACGTTGTGTATGTTATTTTATTTACTAATGTTTTAGAGTAAATATATGTCTATTCATAAAAATAGGGTCGTTTGGTTTGTTGTTAATTATACGAGTATATGCAGACGTAAAATATGACTAAGAATACTAATTTCAGTAAATTAACGTTTAAGCTTCAGAT
This sequence comes from Laupala kohalensis, assembly GCA_002313205.1. Classification (NCBI taxonomy): domain Eukaryota; kingdom Metazoa; phylum Arthropoda; class Insecta; order Orthoptera; family Trigonidiidae; genus Laupala; species Laupala kohalensis. The sequence goes on along the minus strand of NNCF01130849.1, from coordinate 507,845 downwards.
CAATTGTTGTGCGCCCGATGAATCACATACAAGGTTAGGCAGAAAAGTAATGAGACTGGCAACACTACAAGCGATCTGGCAACGCTGCGCTGTTGTCCTTGATAGAGCACGTGTATCAGTACCCTCCCATAGCTCAGTGCGAGTTTCAACTCCTTCCGTTAACTACGTGATTTTTGTGACTGCTAATAGTAAAGTTGTGTTTTGGTTGTGCGTCAAGCAAAATCGAACAGCGGAATTTGGAGCAACGTTGTGCCATTACATTTTGTGTTAAGCTTGGAGAATCGGCAAGTGTGACGTTTGAAAAGTTAAAACAGGCCTACGGGGAACATTCTTTATCCCGATCTCAAGTTTTTCGCTGGCACAAATCATTTTTGGAAGGCAGAGAACACGTTGAAGATGAACACCGTTCAGGAAGGCATTCAACTTCGAAAATAGATGAAAACATCGAACGTGTGAACACTCTTGTGAGATCAGACCGTCGTTTAACATTAAGAATGTTGAGTGAACAATTAAATTTGAACAGATTTACCGTTCATCAAATTTTGAGTGAACATTTGCACATGCGAAAGGTCTGTGACAAAATGGTGCCGAAATACTCACAATTCAGCAGAAGGACAATCGAAAAAACAAGTGTCTTGATCTTCTTGACAGAATCGCTAATGAGCAAGATTTCTTTAGTCGTGTTATCAAAGGTGATGAATCATGGATTTTTGAATACGATTCTGAGTCCAAGAGGCAAAGTTAGAAGTGGCACACTGCAAACTCTCCTCGACCAAAGAAAGCTCGAATGAGCAAATCGAAGATCAAATCAACGCTGATTTGTTTTTTGCACTGAAGGGGAATTGTCCACAAAGAATTTGTTCCTTCAGGACAAACTGTTAACCAAGTTTTTTATAAAGACGTCCTTGAAAGGCTCAGAAAAACGGTCATTCGCGTGAGACCAGACATTGCAGACAAATGGATGCTCCATCATGACAACGCCCCATGTCACACTGCCCTCTCCATAACATAATTTTTGGCCTCAAAAGAGGTTCCTATGGTTCCCCAGCCCCCCTATTCACCTGACGTCAGTCCCTGTGACTTTTTATTTTTTCCTAAACTGAAAAATATCCTCAAAGGTCGTCATTTCGGGACTGTAGAAAACATCCAAAAGAGTGTAACGGACATACTGAAGACCATACCGGTTGAAGACTTCCAGCGCTGCTACCAACAATGGGAACAACGTCTCCATCGGTGTGTAGCTGCCCAAGGGAACTACTTTGAAAGGGATAACATTAATGTTTGAAAAAAATAAAAACTTTGGTAAATAAAAAATCAGTCTGATTACTTTTTTGCCTAACCTCGTATTATCCTCAATCTTTATGCACCTTTTGAGCTCGAAAAATTATCGTGATAATCAGTGTGTATCTTCCCGACTTGGTTCCTTCATTCCTTCAATGAAGCATAGAGGTTACTTGATTCTCGTGATTTGTATTGTTTACTATAGAATTATACCACTTCAAAAATCTTTAAAAGTTCATTGCGAATCGAATAATACAACGTATTGCCTATAAGAGGCAATACTAGGTAATTGAAAACATGTTACTGTCCAAAAACATATTTGGGCTCTAATGACCTCGATGTTGACGAGCCCTAAAGCCCCCCCACCCCCCACCCCCACACACACAAAAACTGTCCAAAACCTAAAAGAGAACATTTTAGTAAACTAGAATACGTGAAGGAAAAAATAATCATACGTTGAAGAATAACAGGTGTTTGGGCACTTTTTCCTTCAAGTATTAGAGATTTTATTGTAGAATTTTATCATATATTTGTTTTATTTAAATTTAAATAAATTTTATTCATATTTGTAAAATTAAATTTTATTATATAAATTTTGAGACATTAAATTATTTAATCACTTTAAATGTCATATACAGACTCAAAAGAAAACCTATGAACATTTCTTACGTTTTTTCATGTCTTTTATTATTTCTTCGACAGTGTGTGTCTCTTATTATTATGAAAAAAATTCTTAAGACTTTATACACCGTCTTCCCCTATTGGGCCATCGCTACGGAACACATCTTCCTACATTTGGACGTTATTCAACGTATGTCTTCAGGCTTTAGGTGGCATCTATAATTAAACTAATACATTTGGCAATCAAGTTGTAGCATCCTCGTCTGAAGAACCTAATCTAACATTGTTCCAGCAATGGAATTTTTTTTCAAAGTCTTAAACCTAATGGCCGTTGAACACGAAGCTATTAAACATAGGGGTGGCTAGTAAACCTATTGTTGAGTGTAAACAAGCTACACAATGGTTAATGTCCGAAGGAATGAGATAATTTTTTCATATCAAAAATCTTTATATCCATGCAAAATTTGATAAACTGATTGCATTTTCAGTTCAATGAAAGCCGTACCTTCATATATATTCGTTAATAATTTAAAAAGTATTGAAATATCGAAAACAATTAAAGATTTATATTCCAGGAGTGTTGTAGGTTGGAAGAAGAAAGCGTCGTCATGTCTGTTTTTGTATTAATCATGCTATTTAAGGGAATATTCACGAAGATAATTCCATTAGCAGAAGGAGAGTGCAAATAATGTTTACAGTAAATCAATAAACGAACTTGACTTTCCAATATCATGCGAGATGAAGCTCCGTGATAATTATAACACCTAACATCCAGAAAATTTTCAGTGTTCCACTTGTGCCAAAAAATGACACCCGACCTGCATTTAAATGACAAATGTTTACAAGTCTTAATAGTTCGCAGTTTGTAATATTTCTTTTGACAATACAAATTTAAAAAAAAGTGTCTTGGATAAATGACACAATAACCAACATTCTTTAGACGTGCATGCAATATAGAAAATAATTACTTTTTATATCTCAAATCACAGGATGCAAGCTCATCAGCAGTTTTCATACAGCACAACGTTGACATTGCGTCACTATAAAGCCATTTCCGCGTAGTTTGTGAAGATGGTAGTGATATGATCAGAACAGTTGAAATATGAAGAACAGCCTCCTTCCTCTATTTGTGGATGCACAAAATATTTTTATTATTATTCAATTCCTTATTTTTTATCTTTTGAAGGACATCTAGAGATTTCTTGTCTGTTGAAATCAGAGGACGTAAATGATAGACTTTTCCATTCCTTTACAATAAATTATGCAAGTTTTGCAACCGACACACCCAAAATAGAAAAAAAAATTAAAATACTAGACGTTTTCAAAATTAATAGATTTGAAATTTTGTAAATCTAAAGTAGAAGAACATAAAATTTTTAGTAAAATAAAATATGACATTGATCGACCCTCACAATCAAACCCAAGATCCACAAAAACCGAAAAAGGAGAAGTAATATGGGAGGGACAAGAGAAATGATAAAGCAGCCATGTATTCTTTGGGAGATCTATTACACCTTCTCTAGCACCGTCAAGCAGAAATGAACTCTGGGATTACGACAAAGCCACGCATTGAATTTGAGAGTGTGAAGGCGCAATAATATTGCTGTGTGAATGCCACGTATAATCGTCTGCCATGGAAAGTGTGAAGTTCAGGATGAGTGGATCAGGCATAGGAAGAGGAGAAGCGATATGACCTGAATATTTATCGCCACTCAGGTACCATAAACAGTTTGACTGCGTTGAAAGTAAATTTCCTTTCGTGAATTCCCCAAATTCAGGACGTTAAGTTCAAAAGGATGGCTCATCTTTGGGAAGGACAATTACGACTAAGAAGAGAAGAAGAACTGAATAACTCAACGCGATTGTTATTGGGGAAGAGAGAAGCCAGGCGCCATTGTATCCAGCTTGCTCCCCAGGTGTTTTAAAACTCTTTTTTCAGTTTTAAGTTTAGATAATCCGACGGATATAATAGGATATGAACATGAAAATATCTATGTTTATTGATACTATAGAGGTCACAAATGAAAACAAACGATATTTTAAATGGAAAATAAGGATATTATGGTATATTATTGTGATACAGTGAATGTTATATATACTAAATCTTTAAAAAACATTGATGAGATTTTACCTCTCATTTATTTCATAACTTGATATTATTTTCGGGGAAAATTAGAAATGCCATTCTTAAAATGACGAAAACAGATCGTAGTGTCGCGGCTTCCCCTCTGTGACCCGTATTTGGTTGGCCGAGACGAGTCACGAGGGTTGTCACGACTTGAGGGAGGAATGGAAGGAGAGTTGACGGAAAGCGGGTAGAAGGTTCCAGTGAAACCCTGAGTCATGTCAACTCATTTATTCATACTTACGAAGCGGTTTAGAAAAGAAGTGTGGGCAAAGACCATAACATATGTCTGTTCTCTAGATCGTAATAACGTGAAGTGAAGAGCAGCCGCTGGTTCACGCTCTTGGACTCTTGGACGGTCGGTGGACCGAAGAGATCGCTTGGGTGTCACATATTGCAACTGCCACGCAGGGACTGGTTCCTTCTACCCCGAGGGTCAATTGCCTCCCGATTATACGTGATATTGACCCCTACATCATCACCTACTAACCCACTTCCTAAGGCTCTGCGACCTCAATACCGTAGTTGACAGGTGTGGAGCATAAGCCATGCTCCAAAAACACTTTGGAAGCCTTTGGAGTGAAAGCTATTTTGATTTTAATAATTAAAAGATTTTTAATTGGAGGACCACATGGATTACCCTGATTTTATATCAAAACAAACAATAAATCAATGGACATGCAAATATTAATTGTTATACAAAGAAAAGGACACAAAAACACATTCCCTAATAATCTCACAAAAAATCTAACCTAAACGCACAATAAATCGATGGATATACACGTAAAATATCGAATATTAAAACTTACAGCTAACACATGGCATTAATTTAAAGATAAAGGATTCATGTTTATGTACAACAAGGTTCGTTAAATGTTATTAAATTCTTCAATGAAGGGAGATTGAATTGATCATGAAAGATCATACCGTTTGTTAGATTTTCACTGGCCAGTGAAAGGTATGTGAGCTCATAGTTACGTTCACGTAGCGTTCACCGATGCTCAGTTGGCGAACAGTCTCAAGCGGTTGGAAGATACAGGAGGCAGCGACGTTGTGTGGATCCATCAATAGTATTTAAAGTTTATATGATCACACTGTTTCGATGATCACAATAAAACCATATTCACGACAGTTCCAGATGATCGCATCACATTGTTGAAGAAAATGTACAGTTTACCTCACGCACAACACGCTTCACAAAACGTTCATGACGGACGCAGTTATGGCCCGATGTTGACTTGACGAAGCCTGAAGAGAGAGAGATGCTTGAGCTAATGGCTACGGGTCTTCCCATGTTAACTCGAGGGAAAACACTCCCGCGCAAATTCATTATTATTGAATTGTTCGTGTGTAAATTAAAGAATTTTATACAAATTAAAGAATTGATTCAATGTTACATTCAATTAGAAAATTGACTTTCAGAATTTATATGGCGATTTTTCATGTAATGAATAAGTAATGAATAATATTTTTATTATCGCGAAATGTCTGGGTGAGAATATAGCTCTCTAGCGGGAGATTGACGTATTTAAACCTTTTAAATCAATTAATCGTATTAGATAATATTATTAGCTTCTGGTGGAAATGCACCAAGATGTCTTCACGACATTTCCCCCTTCCCTAAAGATAGGTTGAAACCCGGGTTGTCGTGAAGACACCAGAATGTCACACATTCTGTGACAGTAATATAATACAATATTTACAAGATATTCAGATATACAAGAATACAATATGTACGATATATACAAAATTGACGCGTAGCACACTAAGAGCGAACAATTGAAACAAAAACAAAAATAACAAAAGTCCTCCTAGCGAGTGCATATACTCAATTAACAAAATGTACAACCAGTTCGCTTAGCGCACTAAAAACTAGTACAAAAAGCGAGAAAAAATTCCATAAAAAAATAAAGAGAACTACAATTGCGTAAATAACGGGACAGTAATCTGTAAAGGGGTATCACTCACTACGGTAATAGCGTTTCGGGTGTTCGATCCCTCTTTCTCACACAATGTCGTCTCGAGATACCCACAATTACCACTACCCCTATTATACACACAATACTGCACACAATCCAGCCCGAGACATGCACCGGATACAGACTCTGCTTAAATGTAGTCCAAAGAGTCCAGTGTCTTTTTATTTCGGACAACGGCACAATCGGGACACTGTGAATGTTCGGCACTCGAAGAGTGTTCCAAAACTCTGACACTATATCTGTGTTTCATTATTTCTATTTTGGAGATGTTGAAATTTCCTAGTTTCTAGGATTGCATTTCTGGGACTACATACGGCACTGAATAATTTAGAACGTAGAAAAATGGGGAGTAAAATTTAAAGTGAAGACTGACCTGAACACCCGCGGGGAAGCAAAAAAATTCCCTGTCTTGACAATTTTAATGCGTAATTACACAAGAGATGTTTACCACTGTGTCCTCACTGACAGCAAAGCAATGGAATAAAATTTATGTAGCTATGAATTTGTAAGGTGATGTATTAAATAGATTAGGATTATAATAAATTGAAATAAAAATGACAGTGTAGTACCATTTCCCAGGCGTTTCGCCCTTGGCGAACAATTCATACGAGGTTTTTCGATGCTGAGACTACAATACTGGCTTATTTTCTGTGTTTCATTAAGGAACACCGCTATACTGCAAGGGCTATACTGATGGAGAAAAAACGGGGTAGGAGGGTGGACGAACGGTGACTGACGCCAATCGGCAATCGTTTAAGTAGTAGTGGTCCAGAAGTAGGAAGTTGTTAGAATCAGGGGAGACTGCTAGATAACTAGAGTCGGGAGTAAGGACAACGTTCCTGTTGGAGTTGCTCAGCACCGCCGGCCGAGCCAGAATGCTGCAGAGGCGAAACTCGCGGCATCGATGGAGTGGCATGCTTTCTAGCAAGGTCTACTCCGTCGCGTGACTCGGCACACGTTCCCGCGCTTCTGAATACAATGTTTCCATCAGCTGAGCATGGAATCCTACGAACTCCATGCCTTCAGTCAATGAGCGCGAAGCGTTGACCAGAATGGGAAGGAGTGTATCTTGAATTAATTAAAGTAGGCTTGAACTTGACCAGCTCTGCAATAGTTATTTTTGTTTTTATTCCTTCCAGTATCCCACGAATTGTTCAATACTCTGTATTAATTTTGTGTATCCTTCCTGCACCTTGCAATCCTTTCCCTAGAACGTTCAACAGCCATCTGGTACCCCTGTCCATACCAGAGTGAACTAAATTGAGCCCTTAATTGTATGACTTCTTGACTCACTCGTTCCTCATATTGTTTCAGTATGTTAGTCCAGTAACTACCGTTCCCGTTTACTTTGCTCAGATTCTTAATCCGGTTGGAACCTTACAGCTTGGTTTCCGACTTCTTCGATTGCCAATCCCGCCTCAGGAATGTGGAGGTCTATGTGTAACTACCACTCTATCGTTACCATGTTGCGGGGCACAAAACACAATACCCACCACATGCGTTACGAATCACATAACTGCGATGATCACCCAGAGTAGGAGGCGGCGTCGACTCGATCCCTCGTCTGGAATGCACAACGGGTCACAGTCAAGGCACGATAACACGACCCCCACTTCCTTACTTGTATATTCTCCGGAGACTCTAGCGCTCAGCTGCTGCTTTGGTGGTTCGGATCTTCCGGTAATTACTGTCTGTCTGCATTGGCTCAGATACCTCCTTCTTGAGCGGCTGCCCCGTTGCATACCATAGTAGTTTGTATGCCATAGTGTCACGACAGTAGTTTTATGCGTATAGGTGTTATACTCTTTGTGTACCACATTTCGAGAATTCCAGAAGCCAACATGATGTTCAAAAGATTCTAAAAAGATACTTTCATAAAATTGGTGTATTTTAATATACTTCACCCACTTCACCGGATACTCCGTCTCTCAGCTCATAAAAATTAATCTTCCCTCATGTCACGGATTTTAAGAGGCGTTGTTGCGTGATTGATATTTCTCTCGTAATCGCTTGCATGTTTTTGCGCTTAGCGTTCATTAATCCTCTTGCATTATCCCTACAAAGTTCGCCTTCTATTACATTGCGGTTTTTGAAGTGAATATCATTCATTAATTGCGTACGTAAGCAGCAAACATGTTGTTCGTTTCACGGCAAAATATTAGGCAAAATAATCCTTTTTCAAGAGAAAAAATTCTTAAATACGTAAAATTAAATTAAAAGTATATCTTAAAATATATTTTTTAAATTATGACTTCAAAGAAATGGAAGATAATTTTGATCTACAATACTTTTAATATTGGGATTTCACGGTTAGCCGACATCGAGGTCATTGGAACCCGAAAATTTTTGTATTATGTATGATGAATATATTTTGGCACTTTGTGTAAATTATTTTCTGTGGTTGCAGTTATTGGTGAAGTTATAATAAAGAAGGTGATAAATGGCTGTACCTGTGAAATGTATGATATAAATGTTTATGAATCTGTTATTATATTACTACAATATTATACTATAACACCACATTTCCTAATTGTTCGAATATTTTCTTTTGGTGTGTAAACTTCATTCTAACACAAAATATTCCTCACAGCAACCGCTGATTTTAATTAAGCATGTACCTTACTGAATTGTTGTTGGAATGTATTTTTATGTTGTAAACTGTATTCATCCATGATTAATCAATATTGTAATTTATTTAATATATTCCATGAAATTATTATAAAATATTGTATTTCTCCTCTTCCATTGTTTTAGAGTAATATAAAAGCCATTAAATATTCGAAGAATTCTCCCTTCCACTTTTATTCGACGTCCATTTTTTTCACTGCACACTAAAAAATGCACATATGGACAATTAGTCCTGCAAAATCTTTTTTTGATGCTCTTTTGCTTTATCGTTATGTGACAGCTTTGTAACGAAACGTGTTGGGAGTTAAGAGAGAAGCAAAACGTGGCCATTATACTCGCATTAGAGAAGCAAGAGCAGCTGTGAACCAACATGGAGGTCGAGTAAAGGTAGAGTGGGGGGAGTCAAGGCGGGAGTCTAATGTGGAGGTGAGAATAGAAAAAAGTTGTTCAAGAAGGGTGAGTGGAAAGGCATAACGTCTAAAAGGTTTCGACCACCTTTTCCAGGATAGAAATATGGTGTAAATCGAACGAATGAAAATGAGAGAAAGACAACAACTCACCTGAGTCAATATCAAGAATACAAGAAAAGGAAATGAAATATAAAAAAATACTGTATATTATCTGGAAGAGTAGCTTACGCAGAAACGTCAAACATTTTACTCAAACTAGACTTTTATTATGATCTCTCTAAGTATCAAAGTGTAATGTTTAAAGGAATTCAAAAAATGTAAATGTTATATGTAAAACAGTGCAAGCCATAAATGTTGTTAAATGGTTAATTATTTTAGTGTGCATTATTATTATTAAAATCATCTTAATATTTATGTAAAAGAAAATGTAAAACACTAAGAATGAAGAAAGAATTAAATAAAAAAGAAATAAGAATTTATGCAATACTTAAAAATTATGAATCATACAATTTTGATACATACTATTGTTTAAAATATTGTGGGGTATATTTTTTTTTCTATTTCTTAAGTTTGTCAAATAGTTTTTTGGTACAGTTAACTTACGTAAGCAAATCGGACAGTGAGACAATTGAGACATTGATAGGACACCCTCTTCCTTTCTCAGCGAGAGGAAAGGACTGGGTTAAGTGTTCTAGTAGGCACATCTGTCAAACTCAGTGAGAGGGAAGACGTGAACAAAAATAATTCTGATCTCTATATCGCAAGTAGAACTTCCGGATGTCATTCTCAACATCTCATATCACATCCAACAAGGAAATTAGCTTATTACATTCTTTCTATTTCACCGACAGCAACGGCATATTGGTAGCTCACATCATATTGCTGAGCGAAAGGGTTCGATCTCTAATTCATGCGATGGTTTTACTCATCCTCTCCGAATGGTTAGCCATACCCTTGAATATGTAATGTCATTCAACCCAACATTCACCCTTCCCTAATCTTTCACTCGAAGTATGGCTAGATGGAAGACCACACAAAAACTTCGCTGTAAAGAGTTTCATGTTAATAGGAAATATATAAAATGTACATTTCACAATTAAGTTATAGAATATATTCACGAGAGACATTTATTTTAATACAAATATCATATGAAATTGTTCATTTAATGAAAAAAACAAAAACATTACAGAATGTTTTAGGTGTTAACTTCAAATGTCAGTTCGTTTTTAATCCGTTGATGCACCGAAGGTGAATATTACACAAACACACTTAAGGGACCTCGGAGACCCCCTATTTGCAAAGCACATAAATAACATGCGGAAAATTTTCAACAACTCCGTAAATCTTTTACAAACAAGTGAAGAATTTGTTGCAAACGGTCTTGGTATTATTATTATTGTAATTAGGATGCATCTGTGTGAAAACAATGTATGCATTGGGTTCTGTTACACCTACTATATTGTGAAAGTCTCATTGGTTGTTGTTGTTGTGGGCAAAAACTCTACAACATAATTCCGTGTTGTTTATAATTTTCAGTTCAGTGGGTATTTCTTGTTTGTATGATCGCGGAGATCACAGAATTGTTAGGTACGGACATAAAAACAATTATAAATTGTCCTATTATATCCACCATTATAAAAAGGTTTCATTAGTTCTTTCTCTGTTGACGAGCCCTAAAGCCCCACGAAAAAAAAAAAAAAAAGTTCTTTCTCTGCATTTCCTGCCAGATCTTTCGCCACTGGTTCCTGTTTTCTTGTCACAATATATACTGCTCTTTAGAGCGAAACAATTCTCCGCGACCAGATCTTTATAATAAACTTTGCCCGCTTATTCGGCATATACGTTCCGAAACGGCAACTAGAAAAGCAACTAATTGTTCATCAACTATCGCATATTCACTAGGATTATAAACAGATTTGCATTTATTGGTAAATAACTCATAGGAATAATGTACAATTAAGTTTGTTCACTTCATTTTAAATATAGGAATATAACGATTGGGGCACAAGTCCAGGTTGCGAATCATTACTCTGTTTAAAGTCAGATCTAGTCCCCGGTACATATAATTTACTACGGAAATATTTAATGGGAAGGATTGCTGTTATCCCCCTAATTATAAATTATAATGCAGTATGCCAAGTAGTGAACTCTCGAGACATAAATCACTAGACCAACTCGTGAAGTGCAAATGACGAGTAATTCCACAATGATTATCTACAATCCTTCTAGACTGAATATGGATACGCGGCTGTCAACTGGATTGAATACATGGATTGTCATCTCCATGCGTTAGAGAAGTTGACATAGTTTCAGTTGTCACTCACTGTTGCATGAATCGCATTATCAGCTGTCCTCGTAAATTTACAAGCGTTCGAACAACGTCTTTGAAGCTGTCATCACAATCGTCATTTACGTCGACAACCAAGAACGCTGCACATTAAACATCTGCCGTTCCCAATAAGAGTTACTCTATTCTTCTATGATCAATTACGTTGCTTATAACCTTCATTGTGTTTTAAAAGAGTAGTGTAAATTCCTTCCCCCCTCAAAAAACCCCACGTGTATGGAAGTTTTATTGTTGAAAACTCAAGAGTTCTTTAGTATGAAAAATCGTTAAACTGATATTCTTAATTCATTCAAAATCGGTTATCATTAAAGAAAGGCAATAATATGGAGAAATCTGAAATATTATATTCTCAATTGTGGTGTCTAATATCAATGAAAACATCACTTGACAGAGATACATGGAGGTATTTATGCTCGCACTTAACCAACTAAAGAGTCCTTATAGTTATCACATCAAGTCAATTTCGTGGGTCGATTTTCCGTTACATGAAAATTTGTTGAAAGACTGGAAAAGTTTTGAGGATAGAAATTTAACACATGTAGTAATAATAGTTAATTGAGAAATTGTTCTAATCGTGCAAAATGAATTGTTTTGAAACGAACGTGAAAATGGTAAATGTCCACATAAATATATTCTAACGTACCCAAAATGCACGTGAGGAAATTATTATGGGTATAAGTTATGATAATTATAATTAATAAAAATAGTTCGGACTTCAGATGTGAATTAACAACGTATATTCTGATATTAGTACAAACATTTATAATAATTACACAATTCAAGTAATCCCCACATAAATCACAAGAACAAATGTAAAAACCCTTTTTCATACAAATTGCGTCACGTGGTTTCTAGCTCACAAATAATGGATCGTGCAATTACATCAATTAATACCCTAAAATTTAATACAATGAAATACTACGTTCAAAAACTAAGCACGAAATGAGCTCTTATTATTCCTTTATCTTGAGGTTCTATCAAAAGTTCATCAATTTGCTTGATTTTTAATCTTCGTTCTTCTCGGTATGTTTCAAAATGAATTACAGTTAATTCGGAAAAAATAACTATTCCAATGC
>NNCF01130849.1:471509-483728 GCA_002313205.1 Laupala kohalensis | reverse complement strand
ATCTTCTGCAATCAGTTAGTAGGTGACGCACTGTCAGAGAACAGCTACACTCCTCACAAACGGGTTCATCATCAAGTAGTAAGAGATACCTATGAGTGAGAGGACAATGTCCTATGCGCAGGCGGGTCACCAAGACCTCGTCGCGCCGGGCTGGCCTACAGGAACTGCTCCATGACTTTACAGAAGATTTGATAAGTCGGAGCTTATTCCTTTCAACAGCACTCATTGCTCCATTCACTCAGAATCCTTATCTTGACGGTTTTAGGAGATCTCGTTTTGGAATCGTGGAGAAATCCATTTGATTCTTTGCGGAAACGTCTGCTTCCTCATTTCCTCTGATACCCACGTGTCCAGGAACCCAGCAAAATATTATGTTCTTTCCATCACTTTCGACTGAGAAAAGCACATCCTGGATGTTCTGGATCAGCATATCAGCTGATACATATTCTGGATTGCTTGAAGGGCACTCAGCGAATCAGAACAAATCAGGAAATGTGATCCATGGGAGCACTTTGTTGATCGCAATGCTCTCAATATGGCGTAGCACTCAGCAGTGTAAACACTGCACAAATCGCCTAGACGGTAGCCACAGGTCTCGCGGGGAAAAACCACGGAGCAGCCGACACCATCAGCTTGCTTCGACTCGTCGGTAAACACAGGGATATGCATCTGGTGTTTGTCGAGGATTAGGTGAAAGTATACCCTCAACATCGCAGCTGGAGTGTTTTTCTTGTCATGACGCAAAAGATCAAAAATAATGTTCGGCTTGTGCAAAGCCCAAGGAGAAGTCTTACTGAAACCTTGATTGAAGACATTGGGTGTGCGTATATTCAAGGTTTCCTTAAATTGTTTGGAGCGATATCCAANTTGTAGAAACGGATGGACGAAGAGGAAGGATGAAAAACCGCGTTGTGCACCAGATTGTCGGGTAAAGTTTGCAAGTGGCAAAAGTGTCGTAGCATGAGGAGTTGCCGCCGGACGTAAAGAGATGGTTTGCCACTCTCGGCATACAAACTCGGAATGGGACTAGTGCGGTACGCTCCCGTAACTTGTCGGATTCCTACGTGGTGGACACTATCCAACGTCTTTAAATAGCTTGCAGAGCTATATACAACGCAGCCATAATCGAGCCGAGATCTTATGAATGCTCGATAAAACTGGTGCAGCGCAACATTCCCTGCTACTCAGGCACTTCAATAAATTCATAGACTTTACTATTCTCGCTCTTAGGTCTGTCAGATGTTCAATCCAATTCAGTCTCTGATCAAAGATTAGACCTAAGAATTTTACAAAAGGATAGAATTTTAGAACGTTGTTCCGCAGAGCGAGGTGAGGTTCTGCCAAAAGGCTTGGTTCCCTACTGAAAAGAACACAGTATTTTCTCAGCAGAGAACCGAAAACCTGTCGTTTTGACCAGTGGTATAATCTATTGAGGACGAGTTGGATTTGTCGCTCCGCACCTGTGACACTCTGTGATGAACAAAAGATAGCAAAGTCATCGACAAAAAGAGAGTGTAAAACAGGATTCTTTACAGCAGACATTATGCTGTTTATGGCCACTGCAAATAAGATCACACCGAAGACTGAGCCCTGAGGAACACCGTTCTCTTGAAAACTAGTTTCTGGCACAGAAGGTTGCACAATGATGAACTTTCCAAATTTAAAATTTTGACTAACAATAATATAATGAAACTGAATTTCAATGTTACTACTTATGAAACATAGGATGATGTCAGCATAACCTGGAAATGTAGGCGAGTACCAATAATAAAGAAATATAACAAATGAAGAATTTTTTTACTTATTTATGAGAGGAATCTCCCCGTAATTCTGTTATCTGTTTGTCTATATATGGTGAAACCAGACCTCCGGTTTCACCAGTACCCATGGTCCCTGTACTCAATCCCAGATGCCAGGGCAACGGATCAGACCATGCAACGTAGGAAGGTTGACAGATTCAATAAGATTCCCCGAACGGTTGCTCGTCAGGGGAACCTGTCTAACCTCGCGAGAGATTCCGACGGTCACTCGTCTTCGTTGATGTAGTAACCCATCTAACACGAGTAGAGTTTGAAAAGAACTCGCCGTAATCACGGTGGCAATCGTGGGGGGTGTTGTGTTATGGACAGTTTGGAACTCTCTGTTAACCAATAGATCATCATACCCCACCCCAGATCCCTGTGTAAAAGATCGACTCTCTTGGAGAGATAAGCAGTAGGAAGATTCGCAAGAATCTCTGAACGGCGACTCGTCTCCGTTAACAAGGAAGCTTGTTTAATGTAAGTAGACTTCTCCGTTACAGGGGGGGTCGACGCAGCCACGATGTGAAAGGAACAATCGCATCAATCTTAGGGGAGCACGGATTCACTACTTGACGGGCTCTCAAACCGGATCTTGATGACCCATACACCGCAGAAGGGATAACCTTTCTATCATGGTTAGGACTATAAACTTGTGACCTATTGGAACAGGTACCGCGAAGTGACCGCACTGACAACCGGGGTAACGGATCAATCCCGACGCGATCTCGTAAGTTGTAGGAGGACTGACAACCCTCCGAATGTTACTCTGCACTTTAAGCCGAGTAGGCAGGATGGGACACAAGCACTCGTGTGCTTGCACCTGACGCCCCTATTTCGGTTGGACTCTGCCAGTCAGTACGGTTTCCCACCCGTGGGGTACGGGAAGGAGACTCAGGTCTCCGAACGATGAGCAGGATGGCTGCTCGACTACCGTTAGTGCAAATAGTGATAGAGATGTGGGCTAGACACATCTCCGCCCACCAGAGCGGATGCTGGGAGAGGCTGGATTTTATCCTACCTCGGTGTTTGTCAGCATTCTCTCACGCCCTGCCCAGGGGGTAACCTCTGGACCGACCTCTCCAACCAGTTCGCAGGACGGAAGGAAGGGGCCCTTCAGTGAACAGCTTCTGCTAATATACTGGGGTTACAAGGGGTCCGTAAGGACATGATGGGCTCAACAAATACGAGGAAAAAATTACAATTATGAAGACAAATATTTGTTATTAGATGTTCTTCAGAAGATTCAATAAACAAGAGACAATCAAAAGATTTTTCACTGTGAATAACAATAAATGATAACACGTTTGCGCAGCATTTGTAAATGAGGAATTCACATTTTGCGTGGCTAGGGACAAAATACTTCTGTTGTGATTTACAAAAGAAATTTTTTAAAAATAATAGGTTTTTGAAAAACCAACAAAATACCAGTTATTTCTGTTTCAAAATATATATACAGCAAATTTAAGCTTTCAACATTAATAGCTGCTGTGAATTTGTGTAGCAAGATTTACCTCTGATGTTAAGAAAGAAAACTGTTGATTTTATCCACAACAGTTTGAATTACATAGTGACATAATTTTGTCAACATTAAGTTTTCTAAACTCTCAAACACACACAAACGCCTTGCTGAATAGTAGCTATAAAATGTGATATTGCATATCATTAAAGAAGACCAATTCTAGACTGGCAATTTATCATAATTGCTGTACGTGTCTCGATCTAATAGATTTAAAACAAAACTTTACACAAACTGCAGACCGTAATCAAAGTACACTGAAAATAACATTTATTATTATTATTATTATTACACGTCTTTTGACGAGATCCGGACCATTTATTCTGCTCTTCCACCTAAGCTTGTCTTCGGTGAGGACATATGCCAGGCAACGTACGGAGCCGAACCAACATTTGTCTGGAGTAGGTGAGGGAAATCCCACTTGAAAACCTTTGTTTGTGAAATTGCACAACTAATATTTTTCTGTAAAAAAAATAGTTTTTCTTACCACTGAGAAAGTTTTTGAAAGTAATCAGTTAAATTACGTGCTATGGTTTTTGAAATGGTATTCGAACTGACCTACTAACCCATCTTTGTACAAACAAGTGCGAAATCTCGAGAGAAATGTTAAAGATTTTTTTTGAATAAAGTCATGTTTTTTAACAGAAGAGTAATAGTAATTTTACCAAATAATCAGTCAATTTGCTTATGAAGAACACAAAATTTCTTTTGAAGAATAGATAATTCTTAAGTTGACGATTTGTTAAATGAAGGAGTATTTGATCATTATTAAAATAATATAGCTGTTGACTGGTCATATGTTTATGCTTCGTTCTATCCTAGTATCGAAAGAAAACCCAAATCGATATATATTATGTTTAATCTGCATCTAGGGTGATAAGAAAAATAAGGAGCAATGGTATGAATAGAAATCTATAAAACCAATTTACAAAGAAATATTTCTTTAATATTATAAGTGTCGTTCTTAAACGTGCGTTTTACGAAGATATTTTTAATTTTGGGTTTCAACAGGTTACGGGTTGATTTACTGAAACTAAATATACAAGATTCAACGCGTCAAGACGTTTTCTTTTGTCATTTTCCGCCATAGGAAGTCTATAACAGAAAAAATAAGTCATTTAGAGGATATGACCATCATAATTTTTAGATCACGTCCGGGTTGAAATTTGGGCGAGTTCTTATTTTGAAATATAGCATACAATGAAATTATTTAACGTATAGTTTCCGGACAAGTTCATAAAACCAAGGTTCAAAAGACGTGGAATTGCCCAGGTACAATTTTTCAAAATCTACATAACTTAAATTTACGTAGCTCTAGAATTCCAAAATGTAATCCCTTTTTTATTTTTCAAATGCTGCGTAGTGGTCCCAACGATATGAGAGGAAACAAAATAGAACGGAAAGAAGTCCTTCTCATGCATGTGTTTCTTCGATGTACCTACAGGCGGAGAAGATATGTGATAACTTTCGGTCAGGGGAAAATGGCGACGAGTCAGGAATTGAAACCGGGACTCCTGCTTTGATCGCAGAGGTGTAAACCGCCACACCATCCGTTCGTCTTCCACTACTGAACACCATTTCCACCAAGTCAACTCTGTCTTCACAAGTGTTCTCTCGTGTTTTCGCCTAATGAGACAATTTTCTAATAAATGCCGGATGAATTGTTGTTTCTAAAATACGCTCATTGATAAGGAAAGTCTAATAGTTAAGACAGACACAAATTAATTACGTTTTATATCTAGTTTTTACATTTCCATCAATATCTCCTTAGTACATACAGCATTCTGTATATGCCAAAACGTCTAGGCGTTTTACATTAAAAAACGTGAATAAAATACACTTATGAAAATATGTTCTCTCGTGAGTTAAAATAATTTTAAAATACGTCTATTTCCTCACTATTTTCCTTCTACTTTAGGAGCATTTTGTAATTAAAATAAATACTCTGAGAATAATTTAATTTATCTTTTAGATTTATTGCTACTGTTATACTACTCTACTTCTGTACGATAGAATTTACAGTACATAACATTTTTGTTCTGTTAATATGTTCTTTCTGACTTTCTTTGGATTGGTTGAAAAAAAAACCAACAAACGATTATATTTGATTGAAAACTATCACACAAGTTAGTGGATATTGCATAGATGGAGATTAGAAAATGTTACATTAATAGAATTCTTTTTATTTGAATTATATTATGGTAAATAATAATATAAAATAATAATAATAGTTAACTTTAATTATTCAAATGTATTTACATTAATCAACCTGTAGCTGTAAAATAGTTTGAATTTCTCCGAAAGAGAACTTCCTAAGCTAAAATATTGATGGAGCCGAGTTTTCCGAAGTTCTTTGCACAGAGAGTTTTAAATATTAGAAAGTGGAATGTCGAAAAAACCCGATGAAATACCCAGAACATACTTATTTCTCCTTTAAATTATCTGCAATTATTGTAAATTGATTTTACGAAATTATTATTACGGAAATGTTAAAAATTAAACATACCTGGTAATATTAAAAAACTAAGTATGAGATATCTATGGCCAGATAGAAATAGTGACGAGGCAGAAATCGAAACTTGTATATGTGTTTAGATCGTAAGTGTTTAGCACTACGCCACCCTTTCACTTTCTACAACCTTACACCACTTCGACCCATACCACATGCCCCGAAGAACTGAGTTACATTCCTGGGTCGTCGCCATTTTTATTTATCGTGACATAGTTTCTCATGTATACTCCACATGTACACGGAATACATTTATGCATAACTTAATAAATACGTTACTTCACAATACCATTTCCAAATTTATGGGGAAATGGTACAAAATGGAAGAAGTGGATGAAATATATGGAGAAAAAATTTATAGAGGCTTGGTAAACTAGATGGGACGCAACGGAAAGGTGAGGAAGTGCTACATCTTTAAACGGGATGTACGGTTAAAAAGCAAGGAGTGGTTTTATCCCTATCCCTATGACACTTTAATTTACAACAGTACACTGAAACTTTCGGATATATTTGAAAAGGTTGGGGAAGACAGACATGTGGAGAGATAAAAGAGGTTGACATCTATGTGCTGTGGACTGTGTCGTACGTGGATGGAATAGAGAGAGATGGGAATTTTGAAAGAGAATAATAGGGAGAAAGGACATAAACACAAAAGATATTATAATAATTAATGTAGCAATAGATTTTGTAAAGTATTAATAAACTGAAAAAAATATGAACTCTTCTTTAATGAATATGAATCAATGAAGTTATTCGATGTTCATAGTAGTACACATTTATGAGCATGATCCTTCAAAGATTTCTCGAGTCTTCCGTTTCTTGAAAGTGGAGACCCTCAGGGCTCGTAAATCAAAGCGCTCTCTTAGATCCACAGGTTTTTTGCCCTTAGAAACTACTCCTTCACCATCGATTCGCATTTATGGTTATTTAATTCGATTGACTTCAAAAGAAGAGAACATCTTTTATGCTGTTAAGATAGCACAAAAGAGGAGAGACTTAAACGTGTGTGGCTGCGTCAGCATACTCCACTCTTTTAAAATCATAAAGAAATTTATCTGTTAAAAATGTAATAAAACATCGTTGTTGACAGGAGAAGCACAGAAACGCCGAAATCTAGTGGATGATGTCTGGGCGTACCATGAGTCAGATATATGCTTTGATATACCGACGTTTTGGTGTATAAAAACTATACAGACAGTATTACCAACACGCAACATTATTAGATTGAAAATTTACTTAAAAGAATTATATTAAACAAATTTTGAATTTAAAAGCACACAAATTAACATAGAAATGAATACTAACAATCAAGAAAACATATCCGTGAACAATTCAGTTATTAGGGAATAGCATATGGATCACAATGTGCGTTTAATATAATTTATCTTACTTTTCTTTGTTTTAAATGATTACTCATAGATACATGTGTACACCCGCACATGCGTACATACGTTTTATGAGCGGGATATTGGAGTTCTATCACTCACTAGCCTGTGGGACAGTTATTCAACATACACTTTCGATTTCATTTCCTTTAAATCCCTCGAGATTCGGTATCCCATGTATTCCAATCATATCCTTGTAATCTGTATGTGAATACCACTGTTCCGTGTACGTTAGTACCCAGTGAGGTAAACATAATAAATAAATAATTATGAACTTTATTGTCAAAAAGGCAGTTACAAACTGCGTATGACCACGTGAAGGATAAAAAAACTAATTTACTCTCCGGAAGCAAGCAAGGGACTATTCCATCAATTCCGATCAAGGGCCCAAAGGCGGATTTAACATTTCAACACCTTCGTAACAATAAAAATAGTTCGGCACGTGTTATAGTATTAACATAATACCAACAAATATTGTATTTAATAAAACAAAAAAGTCATTTCACAAGTACACATTATTATCAAACTATACATAATATGGAAAATATTGTTGATAAATCATAATTATTAAATAACACTTGATTCGTGAATAATTATTTCAATAGATGTCGCCCCTAGGCAAGAGCCTAGCGAGTCTTTATAAAAAATCCGCCCCTATCCCCAGGAAAACCGGAGAAAAACCCGGGCCAGGATGGGTGTAGGAGCTCTCATATCCAGACACTTATGACCAATCTGAATTAATTACAGAGAAAACTGAAAAGAAACTCATCTTATTTTAATTCATAGCATGAAGAAAGGATTGTTTTAAATTCTTATTTTTTAATACATAAGCAAGACTCCAGGTTCTAGACTTGAATATTTTTTTCTCTGCTTTGATGAATGAGTCAGATATTCTGGACTACGAATCAAATATTTTCAACTTCAAAATTGAAATATCGTTGAATTCTGAAAATTGTGTGTAGATATTTCATTCAATAATATTTACTAAAAGAAAAAGGTATGATGTATGAATTAATTCATGAAATCAATAGGAAGTAGGATTCCATGTCGTCAGCCATGCCGACTGACACATGAAAATATTTCAATCCTTTTTCGCCCATTTAAAATAAAATATAGAAATCCCTATGACTGTTTTCTAGATATTTAAATCAACAATAACTGCATACAGAAACTAAGATGATATCTCAATTAATTCATGAAATATAGTGAAAATATCGAAAACACTCGAAAAATGCAGATTTTGCAGTACTTCATCTTTCTAAAATTAGAATTCCGAAAAATTCTAATTTTTTCTTACGTTACAAAAAACTAGTGTCCAAATTGCACGTTTCTAGCATTAGTAGTTCAAGCTCTGAGTTGATGAATGACTGTCATTCTCCCAAGACAACGTTTCTTATAGAGAGAGAGAGAGAGACATGAGGATAAATATACAACAGTCCAGTTTGAAGAAGATGGTGGGACAATATTTCAATCGTCAACGCTTTATTTGCAAAATGTTTCTATTAAAATTATATAAATAGGTAATCAGACTAACAAAAATGTTTCTGAAATAAATGTTTATACGTAATTTTAATATCCTTGAATCCGAGATAATATTCACAGAATAATTTCCAGGAGAGAGAATTACAATTCTGAAATTTTAGTTTAAAAAAGAATAAAAGTTTGCGATGCAAATTTTCGTTGGGCTTCAGGCTTAGTTAAGAGCCAGTACAAGAGATTCAGAATAAATCAACTCATTAAGCTCGTAGTATGCCCGCAGGGAGAATATTGACGAGCGGATAATTCGTTGGAGTATGTTCAGTTAGACAGAAGGATTGGATAGCTCTCGGCATCGTCTGATCATATGGAACACTAGTCAGGTTTATTTCATCATAAAATTTCTGTTACCCGACAAATTCATCCCATGATTGCATTACATATGGAATTCAGTGATTTCAGATTATGATATTAAATAGAGATGTAAGTATGAGAAATAAACAGCAAACATAAATACTTGCACACAAAAATATTTATTATTGTTTGAGTTCTCATGAACAGTATGTCTTAACCATCAGCTCATGCATGTTCACCTGATGATGGTAAAAAAATTAGTACCGAAACGTCATGTGCACGTTTTACAATGTTTTAATATGTTGACTTGTTGCGTATGTTTTTAAAGTTTCATATCTACTTGTGACATGTGTTAACAATAAAAAATGTGGTCTGCTTAATTAGGTCGAACATTAGTGTTAATTTATTATTGTTTGGTTTTAACTCTTCAAATGGGCGAGTTAATGTAGTCGACGAAGTAGCTCACTCGACAAGAGAAAGCTGTGTAGCACCTTCTTGTTTTCTCATTTTTATTGTCTTCTATAGTGTTCCCTATTCTGTCAAAAAATTTTCAAATAAGAATAATTTTATTCCACATTTAAAAAACATTACATCAAAATATATTAACAACTAGAAAATACTGGTCACCTTGTCAAGTAATGATGGCTAGCTCAACGAAACATAAGTTTATTTATCATGAGACAGCCATATTCCCAGGCGAACTTGGCGGGATGGTCTCTGCAGTGTGGGAATGTCTCCGTGCTATCTGATTACTGACAGGCACATTCCTTATCACTTGTTTCTCACTTGTTTTCTACTGACTTAAAAGATAAATAAATACCAAATAAAAACACTTTCTTTCGTAGTTTCCTACAGTGGATATATATGTATAATTTCTTTTACATGTTTACATTTATAGGAATCTAAAATATATACTATTGAACAATCTACAACCGCTTTAAAACAAACAATCAATTTACTACACTTATGTGATATATGATTCACATGAAACCTATCAAATATTTTTGGAAATGACGACGTCTGGAGGACAGTCTGGGGCGAGGACAGTAAGTGCTCACCTTTCATGATATTGGTATTGGTATTACGATGGATCACGTAATGTGGTGCAACGTCCTCTTGAGGGGTGGGGATTCGGTCCAGCACGATGAGTCACACGATAAAATGTTGCATTTGTATTTTTGTTATTGCAGGTGAGTCACACCTGACTGTAAGGATGCGTTCTTTTCTCATGCATTGTTGTGAATTATGAATGTTGTTTTTCCTTTTCAACTCTTGGATCAGTTGTAAATATTCAGTTATTAATGAGTATCTGTTATGTTCATTTTAGCTCTGAAGAAGGTTTCAAGAAAAAAAACAGTTTATAAATTGTTTTATTTATTGAACAAAGTCTTCAAAAAAATAGTATTATATTCCTGGTCAAGAATCCAGAATACATTTAAAGATTCATATTTTTAATTTTCTTTTTGAGTTTGTCAGGAAAATAAGTTGAATCGATATTTTGTATTATTCCACAAAAGATGTCGGATCCGAGTACAATATTGGATAAATTATGCAATGTAACATGATTTACATTATACAGAAATAAGTTTTATTATATACGTTATGTCTTAATTAATATTTTGGTTTTCTTAGAAAAAGTCAATTGTTTCATGTAACTATTGGATGTTGTTCTTGACTATATTGTTCATTGTTGTATTTCACTACAGACAAGGCATTTCCTTCACTCTATCACTTGAAACAAAGTATGAAGGTAGTTTTACACAAAAGATATGAGTTGACAAAAATGCGTGTGTTAAACTGTTTCACATGGAACAGGTTAAAAGGAAACACACTACACATTAATAGGACTGCGCCTCAATCTCTTCTACAAGCCTCTCATTCCCCCATCCACTCATGGTAGTCCCTCATGGTATTACTCTCACCCTGTATCCCAATTCGCCGCCGCAACCATTAGAAATAATTGGCTAATGGAGGAAAAATTGAGCTTCGATTTTCCATAATGGAGATTAGCGGTAGAGTGGATTCAGCGGGAAATTGAGGGTCACAAGTGGCAAAAGAGAAGGTGCGGTGCGGGTGCGGTAGAGGTTCGGGTGGAGATAAACATGTACTCCATGCTTTTTCATAAAACGCTGTCAATTTCCTGACAAACGATCGAAGGTTATGCCTTAATAGAGTTATTTCCAGAGACAGATTTTCATTGAGTGCCAAAACTATTTCGTTGTGTCTTCCTGTAATGAAGTACACATAATGAGAACGTAAATTCTGTTCGCTCTCGCTCGTTACCATCATTTGTGGTGGTTTGAAGCAATTTTTATGTTTCACGCTATAATCGGGTTTCCAGTATCTCTCAGACATACTATATTAGTATTTGACCAACGAGCTGAGTTGGATTTAAAATATGTTGATTAATTTTCAAAAAGCTAAATGTGGATTTTTAAAATTGTTCAACAATGGTTGAACACATTACTGAACAATTATATAATACACCACAGGATTGTTGAAGAATTCTATAATACACATCACAGTTGTTGAGCAATTCTACAATACAAAACACAATTATTGAACAATTCTATAAATAAAATATTTTTAAATGACAAATAAAATAGCGGATGTTTTCATTATTAGAGTTTTGAAAAAGACGAAACAATTTCCCGCATGTCCTTGCGTCTTTTTTCTTAAAACACAGACGATCACTTTTGTTGAATTAAAAAATAAAGTATTTAAGCTTCTTGATCTTAGACGAATATCATTGATAATAGTAGTAATACGTGTGGATCAAATTAGAACAAAAACAAAAATTAATGGTTTTTGTCATATTTAAAAACGAATAAATATACGGAATTTGAATTCTCTTTCCAAGATTTTATCCTCTCCTTCAAAATGAAAGGATAGCTCAACTTATTTATTGCGACCAATAAAACTTTTCTGAAGATTTTACTGCAATTTCTGAACATAGAAATCTCCTAGATTGCGGTGAACCTCACCGCCAGGTAACAGATTAATCATGTTACGTCGAATGAAAATGGTGGACGGGCCGGGATTCGAACCCGGGACCTTGAGCTCTACGCGCTCATGCGCTTACCGACTGCGCCATCCCGTTCGCTTCTCGGGTCCGTCCATCATTCTCATTCAACTTGTGAAACCCAAAGACCTCTGAGGTGGTCTCGTAGAGACTAG
>NNCF01130849.1:436065-464687 GCA_002313205.1 Laupala kohalensis | reverse complement strand
CGATCATTGAAGTCATTTTCTGTAATGTGCATTTGTCTGAGGTCCTCTTCAGTTTCATTTAACCATTTTGATTTATTTTTGCTGGATTTTGTAATGTAAAATAATCTTTTTGTGATTCTGTTTTGGTCCATTCTATGTATGTGTCCATAAAACTTTGCTCTCTTTTTCCTGAAGTTGTTTGTAATTGTTTCCGTATGTTTGTATATGTCTGATGTCGGTCGTTTAATCCATATCCCGTCTTTCATTATTGGTCTTTGGAGGCATTTTCTTTCTTGTTTTTCAATATCTTTAATTTTTGTTCTTTTACCAATATTTTCTACAAACTCAATATATTAATAGTCTAATGATAGTGTAGATTAGATGTTCCAAACCTGGGGAAGGCGAACTCCCATGGGGTAACCAACGTACAGAGGAGACCGAGGTGTGTTGGCACAAAATCTACAATTTTGACCCTGACTTTGTTTCCTTAAGAGTTTGTTTGAAATCACCTACAGTAACTAACATGTAGTAGTATTTTCCCTTGGGCAGGCACTATCCTGGACCGCTCTACAATGTATTTATTTCAAAAGAAAATAACTTTGATATTAACTCACAACTTCCGAGTACCTACTCGTGGAGGAGTGTTTGCAACGTCAACCGCCGGGTGAAAATTGCGACAGACCGGGACTCGAACCCGGGATCTCCTGCTCTGACCGCTGGTGTGCTATCCACTGCAAAAAGTATCCACTGAGAAAAGTACTTTGAGTGAACTAAATCTGTGGCCTAGAAAAAAAAGGAATCACCGTTGAGGAAAAATGTTCATTGACTCATTGAACATTGCTTGGTTTACGGTTATTCATAGAAATAAAATATTTATTTAAAAGTAGAGACGTTGGGGAACAGTGCTACTGTTAGAGTCCCGTTTCGCTCCCAATTTTTACCTGACTGGAGGCCTTACAGTCTCTCCCCCATGACGTAATCGGAATGGTTACATCTTTATGCTTTTCTTCCCCAACCCCAAATTTTAAGATAGTTTGATCTTGTAGGATGCATATAGTTAAGAAATTACGTAGCAACTATTGCATAAGGGGTTATGGAATAAAGGAAGGTGCGCTAATTCCAAGAGTGTAATGGAAATTGAAAGGAGCAGGAAGCAACAACTTTTGTTCTTACAGACGGTTTTTCTCGTCATTGCCTCTGGGGTATTTCCTACTGTGAGAG
The DNA here is from genome assembly GCA_002313205.1 of Laupala kohalensis. Taxonomy (NCBI): domain Eukaryota; kingdom Metazoa; phylum Arthropoda; class Insecta; order Orthoptera; family Trigonidiidae; genus Laupala; species Laupala kohalensis. Next base: position 463,487 of record NNCF01130849.1, on the reverse strand, counting down.
AAACACACAGAATACTCAAGTTTGAACCTCGTTGTCCATAAAGATTAAATATTTTCATTGGAAGCGAGTCTCAAGGGAATTAAGCTCCAACAACCATGAGGATGACAAGGCAATGTCTCTATGATCATACAAAGACAGTTCGAATACAAAATACAGATTTTTTATGGTTTACAAAAGGCATTATACGTTTTATCAGTGACTTATGCTACACGAAGAGGATAAATTTAGTTTCAAAACAAGACAATGTAGGGATATAAGTGAAGTCTATAATCATGATAAATGCTGATAGAATATTACCACGAATTAAATATACTCACAATTTGTTCCTATTTGTCCGGTTGCGATACGACATCAAGATTTATAGTTCAGGAAAGGTATGAGCTTACGATTTCATCCTCCTGTTTGTACTGGGTGCCAAGTGACCAAACGGATGAGAGAATTACAATCATATTTCGCCTTCAGAGAATCATCTGTTTCTTATTGATGCGTGAACTCATAAAACCATGAACCAAATAGGAGAAGCTGTTTCTTAATTACAGAATTTTGATGTTTCATATAACAGAGAATACATAATTTTAGTTAATCACGACTAATTATTTCAAGGCATTTATTCTGAGATGTATCATTTATGTAATACTTCGGTCAGGTATGATTATTTTTTCTATTCTTTTGTTTTGTAAATGACATTCCCGATCTGAAACATCGGTGTTTGGGACAATAGCGAGCCAATGAAATCAAACTGAATACAATCATCTTTCTATGTCTTACCGTTCAGCAGCATGGACGATCGCTTTTCGAAAGCTATGTGAATACATTCACGCGAAAGCAAATTCGCCGGAACAATTGTTGAAGCAAAAGAATTAGGTCAGTGCGAAATTCAGAGCACTGAAATCGATGAGTGAACAAAAGGAGAAACAAAACTCTCACGTTGACTCAGAGCTTGCACAACTGCGGCGGTGGGATAAGGGGATTTTACGACGTGAGAGGCATATGGCGCGTCAGCCTGATTTGCGTTGAGCTCCGCGCTTCTCTTGCTTGTTTGCGTTCAGTCACGAAGCTGCAAACACTTTCTCTCTCCCATGTGATCAAGCTTTTGTTATCAATAAGAGATACAAAAATGACGAAAACACTTCCAAGTTCGAACATTACTACAAATATCAAGATTGTGGTAAAACGGTACGTTTATCATGATGCATTGAAGTATCGGGGAACGGATTTTCATCGCTTTCGAAAATTTTATCTCTTTTATATGAAATACGAAATATATATTTTTCTTTATCGGGGAGTTTTAAAATGTTCTACATGATTGATAGGTTTTCAAAATCTAAAAATTATCAAACCTGCATGGGTAGCAAATTTAAATGTTACTGATTCGGAACTAGTTTTGTTAATTTTATTAACAGAGGTCAAGACTCCCATGGTGTACCCATGGCGTACCAGTAAAATCAGTATCAACGCTGTGACGAAGTCTGAACAGGATTCTGTGGTATAGTTTATTAATAAATAATGTAGAATAACGGTTTCAGAGTAGTTGGCAAATAGGAAAAATGAATTTATCAATAAACGATTTTTATGATCGTCACGACTATGACAATTTTGTCAGTTCATTTGGTTTTGAGATACGAAAGATACAAACACAAAATTAGATTAGTATTATTATTGTTCATAGAAGAGGTGTAGAGGTGTTATAGTTTCCTTTCGCCACAAAAAAAAATTATTCCTCGCTTAGAAAATAAAGTATTGAAGAGCTCGTAGCTGATACTTTTAACCTGGATGTGCGGTTGATTGAATACCATTTATCACGACAATCGATGGAGGCTTGGAATGTCGCGGTGGATTGCTCACTACATGGACAGCAACGCTTTGCCAAAGTGGTTTATGAGTTCCAGGGATTTGACACAGCACCTGCCTAATTCGAAAAACTAACGAAACCAAGTCGAAAAACTGGAGAGAAATGCGGTTGTAGATACAAATTTTCAGGAAAAATGTCTGAAATTTCTGAGTTGATTAAGAAAGAAAAATAATAGAATTACAAATCAGAGATACAGATAAATGGACGGATCAGTGTAGCTTAGTGATATTAGCTAGAGTCAGACTCATTAAGGATCGTAGACAAACTCATAAATCGTAGAATTCATGGAGTTTTTTACTTATGGAAAGAAGTTCAAATATAAAGTGTGATGTTGATAGAAAAGTTTAATTGATCGAAATGCGTAAACGAATATGGGCAATAGACAAAAAGAAATAGCACAAGAATAATATTCAGGATAATCTTATTGAAAGAAGGAGCTACCCGTGACGTAGTGCTTAGCGTACTCGCCTTCTACCTCTCATGACGTGGGTTCAAACCCTGTTTGATCCAAGTAGAACTCGCGGTGGTGGACGAAGCGGGGTTCGTGGCAGATTTTCTCGGGATGCTCCCGTTTCCCCTGCCCACCATTCCACCTCATGTTAATCATTCATCACCCATCTAGGGAAGGTGTGTCAGGTGGGCCATCCGGCACCCTTGTAATTACCCTGCCACATAAAAAGATGTATCATATCCTCCTCAAAGAAAAATGAGATAAGGTTCATATAATCAAATTAAAAGAAGAGCAAAAACGTGGCGTAGACTCATGCTGATATCTTTTTTTTGTGTGTGGGGCTTTACGGCTCGTCGACATCGAGGTCATTAGAGCCCTAAAATTCAGTACAGATAGGAAAATGCAGTTACCCACTAAGGAGAGCCAACATGACTCTCCCCGCGTGTGGGACACGCCGAATGAGTCAACCATACCCACTAAAAACCCTCCTGAATTACAACATATCAAAACATACCTCAAAACACATATCATTACATCAAAACATTACAACGAGGAAAATGAAAGATACCCTAGCCCTCGCAACCTACAAGCGTCGGGATCGAAAAGAACAAGAGGTGACCAAGGAAGGTCAGGAAAGAGAAAGGAAGGAGCCTTGAACAAGTAAGTGGAAGTAATATCAGACTCAGCTCGGGGTCCCCTGTTTGCCAAACACGTACTTACTAGATGTAAGTCCCCTGGGGGGACGCTGATATCTCCTTAACGTGAAAGAGTAGATATAAAGTATTGTAGTCTCGAGAAGTATAAATTGAAAACCCATAGAAATGTAGAATTAGATTGTATTTCAAGCGATTCGTAAAATATATCATATACGAGTATACTAATCTAAATCAATTCGTCACGCAGTTTAGGTGGAGAGCTTAGGTAGGAGAAGACACCTGCTCTTGTCAGCTAAAGTTTAACACCTCCCGAGCGTTTCACACCTTTCTTCTGCAGACACAACAGCGGAAGGAGAACTTTGAAATAGTAGCTCGATTCGTGCTCTAGCTCACTGTGGAATTACGAAATATCGTTTCGTATTTCAGAGAAGCGTTGAAGGAGAATTAGATCTTCCATTTACACCATTCACAACGCAGGTTACTAGAAGAGTAATTAGAAGGAAATTCCGAAATAACATGGTCTAACGACCGAAAAATACCATAGAAATAAATAATATATCATTTTATTGGGAAAGACCTCTCCTACTTAATTCCATGTATTTGTTGTCTCCGTTCATCATAATAAGGATAAACGTTATTGATTATTTGGATCATAACCAATTATACATTATAAATCCGTGAACAAAATTTTAAACATAATACATTCATACGACGTAGAATTTATTAAGTTATAATTTATACAAAAGCTGCTTTTTCTGGAAAATGCTTCGTTTGTGAGTTACTTGTGATAGGAAGGAAAAGGTCTGAAATATTTGAAGTTTTTGAGCCTTCCCCCCACCTTGCATATAAAGAGGAATTTTCACGTGTAATTCACTTATGTTATTTGTATAGTTTGCTCGAAGATTTACGGAAGAAATAAGTGCTTGAATTACGTGTGATGGAGGAAATATGGAATTTTACTTAGCTGTGACAAAAGAGTTTATTCCGTCTTTCATGATTGAATTTCAATATCTTTACTAATGCATATCATTTTATTCTAACAATTAGAGGATTTAAAGGGTTCTCATAAACCTAATAAACCTGTTATTGTAGACTTTGGTGTCAAATAAACCTGTTAGGCTTTTGTTAATTTTGAAATAGATTCAATATGCAATACTGGTAAACATATTATAGTCTTTGATACAAAAATGTGCATGAAAGCATATGTGCATGAAATAACATTTATATATTCCTTGAATACTTACATTCATTCTAAAATAATACATTACAATATTTATTCATTGTCATCACTTGATAGTTTAGAAAACATTTGCGAGAGGTTTCTTATTCTAGTTGAACAAACCTTACAAAATCGTTCATACCACTCTCGACGTTTTGACGAAATGTGGTGTTGAGGGAAGTTCGAATTAATTGAATATAAAAAAAGAACTTTCAATACGACCTGAAGTTATGTTCCATTTTGTTACTTTAAAAAATGATGTTTGTGTATACATACTGTGTTTTAGGAGGTAGATTGTTCCTCAATTCATGAATTTAGAGTTGTTGTTTTTTCATAATTCTTAAAGCTCTCTCTTCCGGTAATTGTCAAACAGAAGATATTAAAATGACATTTGAGTTCAGAAACCACTCTTCTAAATTGGAAAACTTTAGTTAGAGAGGTAGGTGGAATTAAAGATGAAGGAAGAAGAAGAAGAGGGTGTGAGAGAGAATCGTATTAGATTTCGGCCAGCGTTTAAAACCCTTAGAAATTCCGGAGTGTCAAATGGAGATTTACTTTTAAAATTTTTGTTTATTAAATTTATAAATATAATTAAATAAATAGCCAAAAACTATAAATTATATTAGAAATTTAAGGTACTTTCAATTGAATAAAATCGTACTAGTAGACAATAGCACATGCCATTATTTTTCAAAATGAATATTAGTATCGCCTCACCGATATCTAACTATGTTAATATGGGAAAATAACTTCAACTATATGTTTACAGTTTTACCAAATAAAATGTTTATTTGAACGTTGGTCGTCTGTCTCCTTTGGTGACGACTATCCATAAATATATATGAATCGCGAGTTCTGACAGTGTAATTATGAAACTAAAACATTGTCATGGACTCATACAATTAGAATATAATTGTTAAAAGTTTGTTAAACTGTTTTTCAATGTTTAAAAACCATTGAATTCTTTAAAACTGATTTTTGTAATGACATTGCATTAAATTGATAACTTGAAAAAATAAATGAATAACTTGAAGCTGAATAACTTTGTTGTCGTTTGTAGTTAATAAATATCTCAGACGACTTAGATGGCTGGAACGCGAGCAGCGTGGTCGAGTGACGAACACGTGGAACTAGTCTGTGAAGTATAACTGCAATTACAATTGTCAGATATATTTATGTGAAAGTATTCAAGAATTTGATCAATGAGTGATTTTCAGCTAGTAATGTGCATGGCACGATGTGAATAATTGATTAGAACATTCATTATAATTGCAATCAATTTACAAATGAATAATTAGTTAATTTGATGTGAATGTGTTAAAATTTGTGACGCTGAACAGACAGTGCAGCTATTGCGCAACATCATGTTTTGGTGTTTCGTAAGAATTTGAGATAAAAGGATCAATGAACTCCAGTAGCTATATTTCGTTTCTAACGCCTGTACTGTTTCAAAATGAGAATCTTTTGGTGCTGTGAGGAACGAAGACCCAAGGTCACTAGATCTCCAATAAGCAGTTAATGTTGTACTTGCGGCGGGTCTATGTTTCGAACGAGGTGTTTGAAGGACAAGCAAAGTGCCAGTTGCAAAAAGGAATCCACGAATATTTGATTCAAGAAAGCTTTAAGTGAAAAGATAATTTATGTTTTCTTAATTGTTTTATTATGTTATTTAAAAGAAGAGATAATTTATGTTTTTCTTGATTGTTTCGTTATGCAATTTAAAAGGCAAATTTAATGTAATTCAAAGAAAATAATGTTTCAAGTTCGTATTTGATGATAAAGTTTATTCAAGTTTTACAATTGGAGTAATTTTTGCTGAATAAATTCATTGTTCGTTTTTTCATATGTGTATTTCATTGTTCCAACAACGTTATCCTTGTTTTTATTATGCCAATAAGTAATAATATTAATATTAAAATTCTGCTATTAATTAAAGTCAATAGCTTGATAGTAACAGACGGCGCTCAATGGGTTTTTTAATTAATCATGGTGTTGTGGCTCTTAGCACAAACTTATGGTGTATTTATGTGGAGGTAGGGGTAGGATATCTTGTGTTCGATTGCTTTCTGGGCCGAACTGAGCTAGCACAAATCACTTATGAGGTCTTATGAGGTTTTTGTAGCACAGTATGATGAAACATTTAAGCAACCCTAATCGTACAAAATATTTTAAATACTTCAATCAAGCGTAAAGTTTTGTAAAATCCTTGTTAAGTCACTATAACTCTTGTGGTCTTAAAAGTGTTTGCATTCGCGACCGTTGGAAGTAAGTAAGAAATTTTAAGAAACAAGTAATTCAAGTATAATATGCTCAGAAACATACTGAAACATACTTTATGGGCAAAATACCCTGGAAATTACACATCATAAATCAAAATTGACACATAAATTACCAAAAAGTAGTATTTCAATATTCTCGAATATATCTTCGTATATATTTCAATATACTCGAAGACAATCTAAAGCGTCTTATATTTTCCGTATACATTTATTACTTCTTTTGTTCACTACTACTCCGTCAACGAATCTTTGGTTCCATCCCACAAGCAAAGAGAAATATTTCCGTTAAATTATGTAGTTGATCATAATAGAGAAACATTTACTCTTCTTTTATCATAAACATTGAATTTATTCAGTCAAACATAAATTTACTGAAGCGTGGAACGAAAATACTGATTTATAAAGAAAAGGTATTATACTTCACTATCATTCACGTAATGAAAGCTTTTTAAGTCAATTTCTCTTAATTTTTCATTAATTTAACATGATGAATATAACTTACAAAATTTAGCTCTTTCCAACCTTTATCTTTGGACAGGTCTACCTTGGTGAGCATCTGAAAGGTGCAGGATAATTACCCCTCAAACGCCACCGACATCCCCATTCATCAGCAAGAGGCAATTAACTTACGAGCTTCCGAGTACTCTGGTATTTAGCGAGAGCTTCTTACAAAACCGCACCAATTACTGGATGAAGGATAAGTAAAACAAGAAAGCAGAGGAAGCGACAAAACCTTGATTGCCTGTCAAGTGAAGAGAGGTTAGAAAACACATTCACTCTTGCGGGTAAGTGCACGTCACTTACAGCTCCAGCAGGCGGCGAGAGATTGCGTTGAACGCTTGAGTCTTCTTCTCAAGAAGACGACCGCTTCGTAATCTTAATGGAAAAATAAATTTCTATTTACCTCAGAACAATTTTGTAGAAAACAAAAATATCTTATTATTAAGAAAAAAATTATGTTTCCCATTTACTGCTCTGTATATGTACTAGGACCAGACGAATGTCATTGCTCCGCCGGGAGAGAGTAGCAAGGAAATGGAACATCTTTGCTGCACGCGGGATTCGGATATACCTAAAGCAATGTAAGTAGTTATTCCCATGCGCCGTATTGGATCTAACGTGATGTCAAAAAACACCACCTAGCGCTTGTAAACGTAGGAAGCGCGTCGCTTGAATTTTGAGAATTTATCATTTTTTGACGAGTTATTGAAGAAGAAAAAATCGTAATTAAGTGTCAATAGTTTCTGGGTCTGATCGTCATACGGAAATATTCTAATTAGATTTTTAAAGTTTTTATAATCGCGTGAATTTGTGTTAGATCTTAACCAAGATGATGTAGTTTGACCGTCAAATGAAATTTTGACTTTACAGTACATAAGTTTTGTTTTACCATTATTATACTGTATTATTGCATTGAACTATGTATAATTATGTCGACACATTATTCTACCGTTATACGTTATATATTTATCCATTAGCAGAACCTCTATGTGTTACAAATTTGATATGACAATAACAATATTTAACAGTAATGCAACACATGTGTAAATTTGACTATGGTTCATAGTAATTTTATGTTAACAAAAATGTATTTAATTGTACTTGCCTTTTTGTCAGCAGATATTCGAAAATAATGTGGTGGTACTACAGTGAGTATTTATTTATGTACACTTATGTTAACCACGTTGGATATATATTCTTTTTATACTGCACTTCTTTCACTAGCTATAAAATTAATGTAAAATATTCTTTTTCAAATTGGTATTCCCTCGCATTTTTCAAAAGGGTGCTAGCTTCCTTAAATCTAAAATGGCGCATGCGAATACCTGTATTTTTAGAGCCCTAGCTATACCCTTTATCGCCCGAAAAAGTTAATAAATGCAAGCAATTACTATCATCCTCGCTTTGTCGTATTCATCTGTATATAATGCAAATACTATATTTGTCATTATAAAATCGGATAAACGAAACGAAATCCATCATATTAATAATTCTCTCTCTTTTGGAAAGGACTAATTCCAGCAACAACTCTTGCTCTTCATCTGAGGAGCTATTAGTTGAAGATAATATTTGCAATAAATTCAATGATAGATGCTTTGAGTGTTTGCAAATACGTTACCTGTGTATAACGACGCCCAGTGTGGTCTCTCCACTGAAAAAAATCCGGTTGCTCTCAGTACGTGGAGAGTGCGCCTCGTTATACAAATAGAATCCCGCACTGTTGTAACTTCTAAGCCAAATGGAACAACTTTTTTGCACTCCGGGTGCACCAGTGCACATTCAAAGCAGCAAAAGGAAAACACCATAAGCACGAGGTACGAGGATTTGAGTCTTGTTAATGTTAAATCCTTCACTACCTTTGTGTCACCTAATCGGAATTTGCGGGATGCTCCCTGGTTTACTTCACAGAGAAAATTAGCTGTCCTCCACGACGTCATCTGCAGGGTTTAGCTGATTCTTTTATTGTAAAATACGAATTTTTTTACTCGATATGCTCTTAGAACTGTATAGTTTCATTTTATACAGAAGAGAATAAAAAATCACTAGTGTGCTTTTGTTCATTTTTCATTGGTGCAAAACTCAATCAATTCTAATTTTCTATTTTTCTTATGTCTTTCTCATGTCATCTGAATATGTAATTAGTTATAATTTTTTAGATTAGTTTGTTCGCATGAGTTCTTGGTTTCTTGACCAATGGAATATATTAACAAGAATAATTAAACCTTTGAAATCAAAGAAAGCAGAGAATCTGTTGCTGAGATTGAACAACAAATTTATTAGAATTCGAAGACACGTTTACGACATGCTGGCTTTGCATGTACTCGATTCGTCATATAAGCAGCTTACACATATCGTAAGCAGCACTAAAGAATTAGATAGATTGTTAAATGTTGTTTTGTTTACTAATTTTCTTTAGTTGAGTATCAGTTAGAATGAGTTTTGAAGTGTGGAAGTAATTCAAAGTATTGACGTTACTACTGTCAGTTATGCGAAGAAATTACATTTGGTGATTTAACTTTTAAGATTCGTAATCTGATTTGAGATTTAATGCTTCTTCTATTTGACCCAACACTATTGCCAACCGATACTTTCCATAATAGTGAAAACATTTTATTATCTTTATAACTGCTGAGTGATTGACTACTGAGAATCGTTATTTTATAAGCGACGAATTTACTAAACATCTTGTTTCTCTTGTCTATCGTCAGGTGAACATTGGGACGGACTGGGACTCGAACCTGGGACCACCTACTCTGGCACAGGTGTACTGTCCACTGCACCACCCGCCTCGACTCTCTAGTCCGTTCGCAACATCCACCCGTCCTGTTCCGGTAAATCATGGTCACATCCTCATTCAGGGGATAAGTGACGGGTGGTGCTGAGGACAGCACACCTGCGGTCAGAGCAGGTGACCGCGGTTCCAGTCCCGGTCCGTCGCAATTTTCACCTGACCGTTGACGATACAAACACTCCTCCACGAGTAGCTACTCGGAAGTTGTGAGTTAAAATTGTTTCTCTAGAGTCTACGGGAATGTGTTAAGTTTTTTGAGTCAACCATTGGGGAAGAATTTTTATGAGCACAACCAAAATGCTCTTCTTGCTGCAATGAACAAATATGAAAATTAGAATACATATGAAAATATTATTATTATTATTCACTACTTCAGCGAGATTATTTGTATCAGTTACAATACGGTATATAAAAATACTTTATAGAATATTTCTATAAAAATAATTATATAAATTTCATACATACATTTTACTACGGTACTTTTTAAAGAATGAGAAAAAATATTACCCTTGTATAAAATGCACAAAAATGCTCATCCGATTCGTCTTTAATAATTATTTCTAAGTTATTTGACACGGGTGTTTTACCATACAAATACAAGTTTGACAAATTCCCAAAAATTAAGAGTTGCACAAAATAAAAAAAGAAGATTTTTCACGAAATAGAATGCATTTCGTTTGAATTAAATATAACATTTAAAATTTGTTATTATTTTTAAAAGAGAGAAGATAAGTTAGTGACAGAGTAATTGTAACCGACAAAATGAATTGTTTAAACCATTTAATAAGCAATTCAGTACCTATAATAATATTTTAATGTTTATACAGCAATGAGCAAAGAATTAAATACATAATTCAACTACAGAAATATGTTTTACTTTTGTTTCAAATAAAGTATGGCGTGTCTTGTACGCCATTGGGGAGGAATAGTAGCAGTACCAGTAAAGGAGGAAAATTTGATAATTCATCAGGGAGAACGAGTTTCAAAGACAAAAATAATGTATATTACTTTTTCCGCAATTTGGTAACTTTTTACTGTATAAACCCTCTACATCCTTTGCTGGTGATTTTGGGGGGCTCTAAAATAGAATCGAAGGGTGTTTTTCCCTTTCTTCTTCCATGCTTCTTTGGGGCACCTTAACGCGAATTAAACATAGAAGTTCATTGTATTTACGGAATCAATTGTAACACATACGGCTTCTTTCTAACGAGATTAGTTTCCATCGGTATAACGGATTCCATATGCGCCTGACTGGATCATAAGTTCTCTGTACGATCCAGTCGCTGTTTATGCCTTGAAGAGTACAATTTCTTTGCTTCAAAATACGAGATTAAAGTAATTCCACGTAAAAAATATGTAAAGCATGAGCAGAATGACTAACGGTTAAAATTACTTTCATCCGTCTAAAAAAGACACGTTTCGGATATGGTCAGTTCAAATGGAATATCTTAATTTGTTGGGTAGATTTTAGAAACGGCGTTGATCTTCAACATTCGTCAAAGCGGCGAGAGTTGATGCGTCTCTCAAGTGTGCAACGGAGCGAGAGTGCAACACTCTCGAGAGTTTTCAGTCTCTCTCTATCTCTATCTCTTTGCTGTCGCGTACACGGAAGCACCTGGGTGACTCACTTAAAGAGACACGACCGTTGCGGAACCCCAACACAGCGCTTACACAGCCACGACGGACTGTCCACCATGAACAGAGGTTATACTAGAAAACACCTTTTCCTTTTCTTCTGTGGAATATCTCGTTAAAAATCTAGAAAAGGCGATATTCCAAGATTTTAGCTACCAATACATCCACACCTCATGTAAGCAAGATGTTAATAATTTATCTTATTGAATGGATGAGTGACTTAATAATGAAACGGAACCACTTTCACTAATATAGAAATAAAAATTAGATTCGAGCCTTATCCCTCTGATGTAGAAACTGTGCCACGTTGACTATTAGGGATGCTTATCCATTTGATACATATATTAAAATGCTTATTGGACTGATTGACAAAACTTTACGGTTTCAATAAATCCTTTCAACAAATTATTCTATTTTTATTATCACACTGCGAGATATTAATTGAAATATTAGGGAAACAATTAAAATGTTTAAAATATATCATTATAACTAGTAATCATTAAATAGATTAATAATAGTTTCGGATTTCATTTCGATTATTAGATAAAAGGACGAATGAAAAAAGGTTACAATAACGTAAATCTACAACACAAATTAAATAAATAATTCATGACTTACGGACGAACAAAACATGTTTTAAAATTAAAAACAACAACAATGTAAATAAAATAATAATTATAGTAATTATTGTTAATCATATTATAGTAATATGAGTAAACAGAGGTATAAAATAATTGTTCGTTATTCAATTTTGTCATTTCCTCTATGGTTGGTCATTCTCGTATACAAGATGACAAATTGCCATAGGATGAGAAACAAAACACTGCATCTAATATGAGAGAAAACAGGAGTTTGTATTGCTTTCGAATTCAGTTTCATTTGCTTTGACAACGTTTCCATATCACGTGGATAAATATTTATTCCGACTTGTGGACAGAAATCTCTGCCGATGTTTCCAATCAAGTCTCTTCCAAGCGTCGTCGACGTGTCGAGAAACGACATTAACAGCGAACATCAGACAACAAAAATGTTTACTCATTCTTCCTATCATTTTTTTACAAAGCATAAGTGATATTAAGGAAATTGTAGTATGAAAAATTGGTTTTGATATTAAAATAAGTATTATAGTAACTATCTTCAATCATATTAATGTAATATCAATAAAAAGAGGCGAATATAGTGAATGAAACATACATAGAATGAGCTCAAAATATCTTACCGATGTACTGGCTATGGATACTGAAAAATATACTGCTCAACTACTCAATACTCCGATATTAAATAGGAGTCCACTTCTTTCGTTAAGTTACTTTTGAACTATATTTTTCCTTCTCATTATTAATATAGTTTTTAAATCGAAACTTTCAGCCAAAATATCTCCCTTATTTACATTTTTTTAAATTATATTACGAGAACTCTTAGGACCGATTATGTCATAATCAGGCTTAATAATGCAGATCTCTTGGCGGTGGGAAAAATAAAAGAATGTTTGTTTTATTTGTTCTGAAACAGAGGATATTATAACTGAAAGTTTAAGTTATACAAAAAAGAACAACAACCGAAAACAGTTATTTTAGAGAACATATAATTCTTTGATATATTTTTTTACCGAACATAACCAAAATCGAATATTTGTGCTAAAGTGCAACTCTTTATTTCAGTAGTTTATTAATATACTCTGGTGTGAATCCATAATGACGAATAATAAAAGAACCTAAAAACTCTATATTATCAACTGTTAAAAATATTTTTTATAGTGTTTATGAAATTTATAAACGTATTGGGTACTTTTCGATCTGAAATAGATCTGTCATCATGACACTAAATATTTAAGATGATATACATTTATGTATTGAATATGGCCGCACGCACATACGCGCGGGCACACACACACACACGCCCGCACACACACACACAGGCGCGCCCGCGCACACACACACAAGCGCGCCCGCACGCGCACCCGCACATACGCAAGCACAAACGCGCGCACCCACACATTTATATTACACAACACGTTTCGACTATAGACCTAAAATAATAACAAATATTAACGTAGTAACAGAACAATTGAACATAATATTAATCATATATAATACGTAAATATTAACACAAAGAATAGTTTCAAAAACCAGATATCACAGAAGCATATGACAAAAAATATTGTAAATACTTGATAGATTTTCCGTGTAATTTTTGTGTCAAATTCTTTGTAGTTTAAGACAGACTAAATATATTGTGTATCGTGAAGGAATGTTGTAATTTATATTTTATTTTTTGGGACAGTATATAATAGACGAAATAAGTAAACGATTAAAAAAATACGGCTTATAAATATATTAGTTTCCAATTATAAAGGAAAAGTTTGTCTTCTCTGTTATTCGAAGGGTGATGCGATTTCGAAGGAGAGTGAAGAGACGGACTAAAGGGAGAGTGACGGGAGATGTTCCGTCCCGAACAGGTTATTGACTTCGACCAGTCACGTCTGTTATCGTTCGCGAGCACTTATGGTCTGGCGCCAATACACAGGGATTTGTCCGCCTGAACCCTACATCGACTTCTTCTGCGGATCGAGTTGGTCATATGGACAACGCACTTTCAGCCTTTCTTCGATGTATAAACAGTCTAATAATTTCCATTCTTGACCCATGTATGTTTAGAGGACATCACAAGATTATGAGCTCGTAATATTTTATGGTTGACTTCGTAAACAAGGCTACGGAGTCGAACGGACGCGTCTCAAAGAGCTCCGTATGAAGTGTGTTAGAAAATGAAATTCAGGAGAGTTTTTGTGCCATCGAACACATGCGAATAGGAAGAGAACGCAAAACTACTCGTGCGCGAAAAAGATTGGTGAAAATCGACCAAAAGGGACCTAACTACTTACATGTGAAAAATGATGACATAATGGCAACAATGTTTACATTTTTCAAGTGCATGGCAACATAAGTAATTCGACCTATGTGCAAGAAACGCAGATGACAGTGTAAAAGTGTAAGGGTAGGGGTGTATATCTTCAAATGTACAGGAATTTCTACTGGAAAATACCGGAGATATTAATTTCGAAGTTTTGTGTCAAAGTGTATATGACAAATTTACATTAATATCATCAGAGATAATAAGGCAATATACGCAGGGACTGCGTTCTTATTGCGTCAGTGGCCTCTACATAGTATGTAGTTCAAGTAAAAGAGTTAAAAACGCTAGCAAGCAAGCTGCTCAAGCTTATAAANAATAATAATAAATTTATTGTCAAAAAACAGTACAAACTGCGTATGACCACGTGGAGGACAATAAACTAATTTACTCTCCGGAAGCAAGCAAGGGACCATCCCATCAATTCCGATCAAGGGCCCTAATGCAGAGGCGGATTCAAAATTTATATATAAATATAATATATAAACTATATCTACATGTACCGTACTATGTCGCTTTAAGGGGAGGCAATTAGTGTTGCGGTGGAAAGGAATGGAACTTTATATACCTGTAAAAGAGGAAAAGACGTATAACATATGAACTAAAGTAGATACAGGCGCCATGTTTCGCTGGACAGCTGACTAGGGGCACAAGAGACCAAATGCAAAATTTGAGACATTTTGATCCGCCCAAAACCGCATATTGGAAATGTGCACATATTTATTTAACTCAGTACAACTTTTGAAAAATATATACACAACTTAATGCACAAAATAATAATAATAAATTAAAATGATAACATTAAAATTGAGTAAAACAAACGTAACAAACATTTTTAATATGAGCATACTGCAAGAGACAAAGACAGAGAATAAAGTGATATAAAATTTAAGACATTGATCAGCCCCAAATCGCCATATTGGAAACATACACGTGTTACGGAAACAAGCGGTTTAAGAAAGAAACTATAACTACTGAACTACTGCGCGGATTGACACCAAATAAAACTTTTCTACCTCGGTACAACCCCTGGAGATTGTGTATTAAATGCACTGAATAGTAATAATAAATAATTTCAGGAGAAAACAGAAAAGTAGATACAATTAAAAACTGTATAAGGACACCCTAGGCAATAACATGTTTGATTGTGAAACACACACAAATAGGAATATGATGCTGGGGAGAAGACCTCATGAAGCAATAAAGAAAGAAAAAAGAGAACAGATAGAACTAGAGACGATGAGTTATACTCAAATACCGATGGGTACACGCGGTAGCGATTATAGTACCGCAAGGGATGATGGAGTTACTATAACAACGAGGACACGTAAATATCGCAAAACAGGGCCGGATAAATTGGAAGCAAAACGAATATATGATCAGTTACAGTTAATAACGGAAGATGACAAATTTAAAAATCTCTCAGGGAAGGTACAGCAATCGGTTAATGATAGAATAAAAGAATTGAGAAAAAATTGTGAACAGTATAGAAAAGAGAACGACAAATTAAAAAAGGGGATACAGAGGATTGACAGAGAGCAAAGAAGCAAATATTGGAAATATTGAAGAAATTAGAAGTCCATAATTTAGGGATAATAAGACAACAGGACTTGCAAGACATATACGAAAGACCAATAGGAGTAATAGATGAGCGTTTGAACTTGTTTCAGGAAAGAAAACGAAAAACGAGCAATAGTAGGTAGCATAGAACATGCGGGAGTGACAGAAAGGCAAGAAAACGTATTAGAGAAAGTAAGAGGAATACAGGGACAAATGAAAATAATAACAATGGCGCTGAAAAGCAAGATACAGGAATGTACACGACAGACAAATACGATACAGCGGGAAGAATAGGAGCAAGAAACAGGAGGAACTTTTGCAAAAGTGGTACGTAGGTGGAGAAATAAGAAAATAATATTGGTTGGGAAAAAGCTGGAAGCTGAAAAAATAAATATAGTACAGGAAGTACATGAACTGCTAGAAAGGACACCGAAGATAGTCAAGATAGATGATTACAAGATTGTTTGTGGAGAGTAGTTATTATTACGAATGGAGGAGTGTAATTGTACTATGGTAGGAAATATTATAACATCGAGTGGGAAGTTGCAAATAAAGCAACCAAAGAAGATAAACCCGAAAGTAATCATACATAATGTGGATGAGCAAAACAAGGGTGAGTTAATACAAAAATTGATACATCAGATTGGAGGTATGGAAATGGATTCAGTTAGAATAGTTAAAGAGATAGGGAAGGAAGATTGGAGGATGAAACATTGGGTGTCAGAAATGGAGAGTGCGTTATATAGACAAATAATGCAGCAAGGAAAAGTTTATATGGGATTTACTCATACAGAATAGACATGTTTATTGACCCACTTCGGTGCTATTTGTGCCACCGTTTTGGTCATTTGGCAAAATATTGTAATGAGAAGGATAAATGTTGTGGACATTGCGGATTAAAAGGACACGACCAGGGAGATTGCAAAAAATGAGAGAGACAGCCCAGTTTGCATCAATTAAAGGAGAAAGAACAGAAGGAGTGATCATAATGTGTGGAGTAGGGAATGTGAGGAATACAAGAAGGCAAGAGAGATAACAAAGCGGCATACTAACTATGAAAATTAAAGTGATGCAGAAAAATTTGCACTGCGTCCTACAAGGGGCAATGGAATTAACAAAATATATAGAAGATAACAGAATAGATGTATGCGCCATACAAGAGCAATATTTGAACAAAGGACATATGAGATATATACTAATACGGATGAGATGTATACATCGCTACGTAGGACGAACAGCGATACTCATATGTAACACACTATTAGACGTCATGGAAATTAAAGAATACACTAAAAAGGATGTAAATATGAACTGTGTAGTAAAAGAAGACATAAATATTATAATAAATGTGTACGTAATATTTCGAAGTAAAAGGACAAGAATTTTTCGTGTCATAAGAGAAATATTAGACAGTAAATATATTTGTGTGGAGATTGGAACAATAGATCCATATTGTGGGGTGATCATGCAGAGAACAAGAGAGGAAAAGATTTAGAGAAGATAATTTTTGAGAAAAATCTTAGTATAAAAATTATATGCAGGATTCCAACCTACTATTGTGGAAATGGTACATCTATAATCGATCTAACTCTACGGGGAAGGAATATAGAAACTATCGCAACTATGTGGGAGATTAATGAAGAGATCGAAAGTGATCATAAGACAATAATCTTTATAATAGAAGAAAAAGAAAAAGAATCAGGAAGAAAGGAGAATATTAAATTATAGGAAAATAAATTCAGGAAAGTTTCAGAAAGAAGAAATGGGCAAGAAATATAAGATAACACGTGATCACGAAGACTTAAATCAGCGGTTAGAAAACTTGCAACAAAGTATATTAAGAATAGTAGAGCCATACTGTGCCGAAAAGATAGTGGGAGGGAGAAGAGGACAAACATGGTAGGACGAAAAATTTCTGGAAGCCAAGAGGTTACGGAACATAAAGCGAAAGCGATATAAAACGATGCAGAAGGGAACGAAAATGTATGGAAGGGAAAGGATAGTTTATAGAGAATACTTAAAAGAATTTAAGAAGTTAATTAGGAAAAAGAAACAGACTGAATTTATATCATATAGCATGCCAACGAATATTTGGAACTTTGTATACGTGATAGGTGATAGGCAGGGAAAAAAACAAGAAGAGAACGATTCAAAAAAAAATCAAAATAGGATATAGAATAAAAACAAACTGGACAGATACAGGACATAACATGGACAAGAGTAGCAAATAATGCAACACAGGGTATATGAGTATGTGGAGACAAGTAATAAAGAACAAATACCGTATGCAGAGGTATTGAAAATAGTGACTGGACTAAAAAACAACAAGAGCCCTGGATATGACTGTCACGAATGAGATAAAGAAAATTAAACCAATTTTCGGACGAGAAATTATGAATATTTTCCAAAATTGCTACTTAGGCATATTTTCCGCGAAATGGAAAATAGGGTTATTGAAGTTATTCTTAAAGCCGGGAAATAGAGATAAAGTTTGCACATCGTACAGGCCAATCACTTTATTACCTCGAATAGGAAAAATTTTAGGCAAGATAATAGCGGAAAGTTTGGAAAAAAGTATAAAAAGGAAACTTGCAAGCAAACCAATACGGCTTCACCGCTGGACTTGGAACAGAAGATGCGGTTTGGCACTTGTTAAGGAAGGTCAAAGAAAGAACATCAAGATATGTACTCCTTGTACGCATCGACATTCAAGGAGCGATCGACAGTGCCTAATGGTCCACGATAATAAAACAATTGGAAAAGAGAAATATAATATTGCAATTAATGAAGATAATTAGGTCGTATCTGGTAGATAGAAATGTGTTTGTAGAAATAGGTAATGAAAAAATAATCAGTACACAGCGGCAAGGCTGTCCACAGGGCAGTCATATGATCCCAATATTATGTAAGGTGGTTATTAATGTTATACTAGAAGCGATGGACCAATCGTTAAAATTATTGCTTATGCCGACGAGATAGCCATATTAGTAGAGGCAAAAAGGCGGATGGATTTGGAGATAAAAGGTACAATAACATTAGATAAATTTGAGAATAAATGTGCTAAAATTAAATTAACAATTTCGAAACAAAATTAGAGGGAATGGTATTCGGGAGAAAACAGCGAGGGAAAAGCAAAAGAGATCCAGTTATTAAATTTCAAATATGGCGGTTACAATTAAGGCAGGTAATAAAGTATTGAGGCATAATGATTTGTAATAAGTCAACATTTTCAAGTCACATGGACCACAAAAGTCAAAAGATAAAGAATGGATTACAAAGAGTTGGCATTAGAAAAAAACACAATAGGACCAAGGCAATTAGTCGAATTATACCAATTCCATACGATATCTTGCAATCATATTAACATTCTGTTAAAAATTATATTTTATCACAGTATTACGGAAACGATTTTTACAGAAACTCTAATATCTTTTACATTGTCTATGAAGACCTTGCGAGACAACGAATCTCGAGATGTCGTTTAAATATAAAGAGTGGTAAAGTTTATTGAAGTCAAGAATATACAGAATATTTTTGTTATAGAAGTCCAAAATGTGTATAATAAAAAAAATACAAAATATTTCTTTAATAGCGGTGTAATGAAACATTTTCTCTCGTTACGATTTACCAGGGATACGATGACTTCTATTAGTCTGCCAAATATGGGAGCCGTTTCAAATAGACCTACGATTGGTCGAACGAAAGTTCCTCAGTCGAAGGGGAAGGAGCAGGAGAGAGGTGTTGTATACTTAACAAATCCAAAACTGCTCAGAGCGTGGGACTTAGAAAAATAAATGGGCCCTTTTTTCTTTTCAGTAGTGTACAAGAATACATCAACCAAAGCATTGCAAGTGTTATTGTGAGTAATGGCAATAGATTTAGAAGTTGACGAATATTACTTAAGAGGGAAGATACGGAGAGGAGGAATAGTGCATTTGGGAACAGTACCACTTGATAAGACCACAAATGGATGGAAAAATATAATACGTAAAGAATTGTTAGATTGTTGGAATATAAGATGGGAACAGGCTGAAGAAGGAAGAGTAACGCATAGATTTATAACGGATGAGAAGTTTAGCCATAAAAATAGGTGGTGGTTTTAACCAACACCGGCGGTATGTGAGATTTTTACAGGCCATGGAAAATTAAAGGATTACTTGTATAAACGATATATAACGACAAGTAAATGATGTATACGTGGTGAGGAGGAAGATACATTGACTCATGTATTACATAATTGTGAGATCGTGGAAGAAGAGAGAGCACAATGAATGAAAGATCTAAAGAAACTTGGAATATATAGTGATAAGAATTGGACAGAATATATTACACAGGAGGAAATTTCACACTTTGGAAATATGAAGAATATGTTACTGCAATAGTGGATATGAAGAGAGTGTGCAGCTAGATAGTAGGGGGTTCCGCACTTCCTCGCGGTGGAACTGAAGAGAGATATAACACAGATATAACATCTAGATACAAAAAGTTAAATAAAACCCAGGTAATGGCCAAAAGGTCGATAAGTCGGGTTGTATAAAACAATTAAAATTAAAATTTTTAAAAAATGGTTTTCACCTATATTAGTAACTCTCATAAAGCTTAATAATCCTTTCGATATAATTCTCTTGAGGCACTAAATCAAGAAACATGGATTCTGTAATAAAAGTAAAAGGAACTACAAATATTTGAGAAACCTGTGTTACAGCTTATTTTTATTACGGCGTATTTTCCTCCCATACCGATGACTTAGATATTCATTAATAAAGAAATCGCACTCATACGATCTGATTCAATGTAAATTGTTATCAAAGGAAGACTAGAAAGTGAACTTGGCATAAGAAATATATTTGGCCCATCTGTGTACTTGGGAAACAATAGTAAAAGAGAATTGGCATCTTTGAGAACAAATAGTACTACATTTTTTACGGAAAGTTTCTTGTTCTAGCACTCGTTGCTCAATAAGTCACACATTTATTTACTAATATGATAAGTTTACTTTTATGTACATGTGATAAATTTTAAGACAGACTTAAATGGATAGTTTGCAAAATGGCATTTCTTTTTACAAGCTTTTATTTAGTTTCACTTGGCAGTTCGTATGTTTGGGCCAAATCTAGCAAATGAATTTTAAACCAGTTTCACTCAACCGATTGAACTGAAATATGACACACATATACAAACCTTCTGGTACTGCAATAATAATAATAATAATAATAATAATAATAATAATACGTTTATTGTCAAAAAACAGTACAAATTGTGTA
Organism: Laupala kohalensis; assembly: GCA_002313205.1. NCBI lineage: Eukaryota > Metazoa > Arthropoda > Insecta > Orthoptera > Trigonidiidae > Laupala > Laupala kohalensis. Next base: position 442,366 of record NNCF01130849.1, on the reverse strand, counting down.
TGACCACGTGGAGGACAGCAAACTAAATATTAAGATGTCTACTTTAAAAAAAAATATTAAAAAAATTCTTTATAACGATTTTTTTCCGAGATAACTCGTGGCGAGTTTTTGTCGGGAAGCTTCCACTGAAATACAATCCGTCTCTCTCATACAAGTAAGTACAACGCATTGCATAACCTACGCTTTTCATTTTAACTTCTTATTTTTTCATTACGACCGTTCTCAAAAGATGTTAATGCTATCGGAAGGTTTATCTCACGGATGTTATATCGTTAATGCTATTTATTTATATTAATACCAGTTTGTGTTTAAAAGGTACTTTGAATATTACAGATGAACTAGCAAGATTAATTGTTATGACATATAAATAAACAAATTCGAGTACTAAAAAGTATAAAATAAAATAATAAATAAAAAACATTTTTAAAACGAGTTTTTATTCAAACGATGTACAAGGGATCGTAAATAAAATACACACTTCGGTAAGTACTTTATTAACAACCCGCACTGTCCAATGAAATTAATTGATATCCACTTTTATGAATATTTCCCGCGACAAGATTTTTGAAAACAAATAATTCAGCATAAAATATTTAATCATTATCACCGATAATGATAGTAAGAACATCTTATTTATTAGGATTCACTAATGTGAAATATGTATGGAGGTATTAGCATTTGAAATTGCATTACACTAATAAAAACCTTATCTTATTCGTTTTTAGTACATTGCTTAATTAAAAGCTTGTTTCTAAAAAAAAAATTATTTATAATTTTGTTTTATGTTAACAATGTTTCTGGGACTCCGAAAGTAATTATCCAAATGGACCAACAGTATTTATTTCTCTTACAGCAAGTTTGAGAGAGACATTTTTCTGCATCTCTATTTTGTGATTACAAAAAAGTTCCTTTCCGACGCTTAGAAATATTTAATAGACTAATTACAGATATTTTGAGCATTTTTGAAATGTATTTGGAAGCAAGTATCGTTTTAGGGACAATCTTGACGTTTTCTTTTCTCATAGCAATTCCGATGAAATGATCAAATTATTCATAGTTCTATTCGCTCAATCTCCACTGAGGACGGAACGTACGCGGCAAAAAACCTCTTCAATCAAGCGTTTCACCGTATCTCCCATCTCCCATCTCCTCCTCCTCGTAGCTCCTCTGGTGCTAGTATTGGAAACTGAGTAGTAACTCTATTCGCCGCACCGCGCTCAGTGGGTTCCCTCGTCTTCAAAAGAGCAATTCCGAAGCCACTATATTTAATTTGCAACTGATTCACCACATTAATGATTTATTTTTATCAAATAGTAGTAAATATCTACATATTTATTAATTTACATACTCTGGAATATGTTTAAATGCGGTGTTGTCATTTTGCGAATAAACAAATTACACGACTTGTGAATAGCCACATTCTATGCAATACAATTTTAATGAAATTGAATGTTGTAAAAGCAATATATTTATGTTTTATAGACTGGTACTGAACTTTTAATTCACGTCAATGTTAAATATTCTATTTCCCAAATTTTGCGTTAAGGTTTAAAGATGTATATACAACTTTATTTTAAAATATTATTTGTTACAAATTGAGAAAACGTAAATGCTTATACACTCATTGAAATTAAAATTGAAAATACTTAATGTTCTCCTATATTCCCTCCACAGTAATATTTATGGGATAATCCTTTGCTATGTAATTTAATAAATTTAAGTAAATGTTTTAATGATAGGATTTAATTTGTTGCAATTCATCTTATTACGAGGTGTCTTAAAAACTTTCTTCACAAACGAGGACAAATAACACAGGAGATACTGATAGTTTTCTGAAAATGAACACAATAATTAAAAAAAAAATTCGTCAGCATTTTTAAGTAAGTAAGTGATAGTTTCTTGCCGTAATTGGAAAGTTATTCTCTGACGTTCAACATCTTACAAATTGCCATTATTTAATTATTTTCCATTGAAAACAAAAATGTAGATAAGAAATATGCATATCCTCTTCACAGTTGACAAAAAAGTAGAAAAAATGAAAAATGTATGATAAAAATATTGTTCACGTTTAACTTTATTTACTTGAACTTGGTGCAGACAAGTGTTCGCGTGACACAAATTTTGCGTTGAAAAACAGAAACTACCCAATCTCAATCAACACTTTAATGCGTTCATGCTCACTCCTTTGTCACATCTACCACCACAACGACTGCGAATTCTGGTGGCTTCGGTCATTAATGCGGCGCGGACTTTAGTGTCACATTCACCATTCATTTATCCTTTCATCTTTCCCCACAAATGTCGCCGCCTCCACCAAAGCTGTCGACAAAACTGTGGAGCGCCGTTTCCCTCCCTTTGAATAAACAGTGGTGACATTGTCGACATAAATAAGGGCTGGGAAAACGAGAGGGAGGGTTTTGGCACGATGCCGGCGATAAAATTCGCAGAGGAGTGGGGCGGGGGAACGGAGATGGCTGGTGTGGACGATGCTTCATAAGCGGCGCAACGGTCTCAAGGCGACCACCATTTGCGGTAATGATTTCGTTCCTTACGACGCTCCTCGTGGTCCTTTTATCTTGCTACAACACTACTATGGCAATCCTTGGGTCATTCAACTAAAATAAACTATTTCTGGACCTTCGTATCTCAGAATTATTTTTTTGTACGTTGGTAGTACTATCGGTAAAAAAAGAGAAGAAAAAACAAACTAAATTTTTCATTTTTCTGTCCGTCTTTCTTTGTTAATCTTCAGAATATAAATGAGAACGATTTCGCTCACGTTTCGAAATCTTTAAATGTTTGCAAATTAAAAGTTACACTGCTGAAGTGTGTGCTGTTCACTTCAATTTTTTTGTAACTATTCATAGCAAAGATAGAGACATTTAAATATTTCAAAACGAGGCAAAATAAACTGTAAATTGATCTAGTTAGCTCTCTCACAGGCCAGATAAAAATTTGTGAAAGTATGAGATCAGAATTTCATCTAAGATGGTGGCTCGGTCAATAGAAAATTTAACCAACCTTAACCTTAACTACTGGGATGCTGACAACGAGGGTTAAGCGTTCCATACACGTTACAACACTGTCTAGAAGGAAATTTTTAAATTTTGCATTTAACGATCAAGATTATCCTAAAGTTAACTAATTAAAAGAGTTTTAGTTATTTAAAACGAGTATAGTAATTTTATACATAATTGACATTGTAATACATTTGATGGATAGTAATAATTTCTTTCACAGTCATTGAAATTTATTCTTTTTTGTATTGTTTTTTTTGTTTAAGTAGTGCTATGAGTATTAGGACGTTATTAGTGTTTAATAAATGTTGATAAGTTTATGAAACTGATACCTTGTATTCACATGAACGTATTGATATTATTGCAAAGTTCCGGACGAAGTCGCAATGCCTATAATGGCCGTAAACGTTAATAATTTAGTTCTTTCTGTATGCTTCAAAATAAAACAAATGGTTCAATCACATATTTACCATAACAAGAACTCGGAAGGATTACGTCATGTTTCAATGGTCTCATTAGGAAACATTTTTAACTTTTATGCTTTAACAGTTTTGTTCATACAGGGATATAGATAGTAACTATAAGTAATTTTAACTCACAATATCCTATTATTTACTCGGGGAGGGAAGATTGCATAGTCTGCGACCAGACAAAAATTGCAACTGACCAGGACTCGAAACTGGGATTTCTTCATTGACCGCAGGTGTGTTACCACTGCACATCCCGCCTCGACTCCCAAAGCCCGTAAACAACAAGCATGACAACACAAACTTCGCTCCCCGAGTAGTTACGTCGGATGTTTTGAGCTAAAACTTGCATCCGCCACCTAGGTACGTCGAAACGGGGAGCTAGTGCTTCCAGCATCTGATTTACTCGCTTAACCTCCGTCTGAGGTTGTCATGCAAGTACAGCGGGAAGTCCTGGTGGATCGGCGAATGTTGTGTACGGGCTTTGATTCAAGACAGGTTGTAAAGTGATAGCTTACTATTGGCCATAGCAGAAACTCCCAGGTTCTAACACCCATCCCTCGAAATTTTCACCTGACCATAGACGATGAAACATATGTTATTGTTTTGATTTAAGACAGGTCAAGTAGGATTTTGTTCGTTACATGTTTCTTATACACAAGGCGCAATGCTTAGCTATGTCAGAGCATTTTAATTTGTGCGACATTTTTAATTACAATTTTTAAAATCTTCTGTACCCTGTACCTGATCCCAAAGGGTCTCTTTGATAATGACAAATCGTTTTTGACTTGTAGCAAAAGTAGATTTCGCAAACCATGACGCTGATTCAGCGGAAGCATGGGATGCAGCTATAAGATACCGGAAGGAACGAGCTATGTCACGGACAGCCGCCATGATGAGGATACTGAGAGGAGGATACGAATCGCACTCAGGCTGCATGTCAACTCAGGCAGTCTACGCTTTTTCATTCTTTCGGTATCTCCACTACCATTGGCCGTTCTCATCGATCCTCGAGATCCATTTGCCCCAGTTGCCGCTGCGCTCTGGGTTGCACCCTACTACCCCTTAAATCTTTACCACTTGTGATATCACGAAGTGGCTTAGGTGTGTGCTGCATTGGGGGGTCTGATTTACTCGCTAACTTGAAAAAAAAAAATCAAAATTGTGAAATCAAATAGTGGGAATCTAATATCATCGACTGTTTGTTCTGGATTATTTAATGTATGAATATTCAAATCTATTATTTTGTTGCTTTGTGAGAGTTATTATATTGCATGGGATTTTTCATAATCCAGCAAATATAGCACATAACACGCAAATAAATTTTCTGATAAACGTCGTCATATTTTTTGGTGCCTGGCAACGCTACAAACAAGTGATACAAGGACATATTCTGGATTGCAATGATGTATAAGTCCCTTCCTCAATTCAGGGAAGAAGCGTGATCTCTCGAAAAAAATGTGCGGTCTCGCGAGATTTCTTCAGGTATTTTCGAATCATTTCATACCACCAAAGTGATACTAATAACAAAAGCTGAAATACTTAGGCAGCGTGAGTTTGAAACATGCCAAAAAATGTTGAAAAATAATTTTTGTCTCTTCATTTGAGGATTTTTTTTTCAAAATGGGTCCTTGTCAGGAATTTTTTTCTGCAAACTTCTTACTGTAAAGAATTTGAGATTGGTGACAAACAACGATAGAAATTCACAAAGAACCTTTATCTAATTTATAATGAATAAATCTCACTGAAAATATATATCTAAAGTTCTATCTAAAGTGCACTGTTTTTAAGTGAATAATTTACCATAGGAAATATCTATGATCATGCACGGGGTTTCTAGAATACTCACTGCGGGAACTTCCATTGCTGAATATTTCATGCTACATTCAGGGTAACGCACTCATGCAACATGAGAATCCCACACGACTTACTTTTAGTTTTATATATAGTTTTAGTTATATCAAACTACCAGTAATTAATTCATGCATGATCCAGCTATCCAGTTTTCTCCTCAACACAAAATTCAATTGCACTGTGAATAAAAGATATAAAATGCATTTGTAAATAATAGAATCACTCTTACGAATATTTATCAGCATGGAGAGGAGTATGCACAGTCGAAACATGTTCCAGCTATTTTAATATTGTAATTGATGTAAAGTATTTATATTGATTTTTAAGCTCTGAAGCACAGGAGGTATATATTTTAATTGCTGAAACGGCCATTTTCCCCTGCTGTATGAAGCTTCAAAAGATCCACAATCCTTTTGATGACTCAGCTTTTCAGCACACGCATGAAAAGGGAAAATTGTTAATTTTGCGGTGCTTTTCAAAGTTATAATTCAAGAGAGAAGTTCGAAGAAAAAAGCTTTATCATGCAGATTTTAGAACCAGTTTGTCTTACGTAAAACACACTCATATAATTAAATTACGCATTATAGCAATTCTATCCCCTTAGAATATTAAATAATTTCGAAGCCAAATTTATTATTTATGTACTTACAAATTTGCAAATACTGAATGAATTGTTTTTTTAAATTTATTGTCAAAAAACAGTACAGACTGCGTATGACCACGTGGAGGACAAACTAATTTACTCTCCGGAAGCAAGCAAGGGACCATCCCATCAATTCCGATCAAGGGCCCAAAGGCAGAGGCGGATACAAAAATTTCAGCAAAAGTTTCTAGATAAGATAAAAATTTAGCTGCGAGTTATAATACATATATAATGTCAATATGTTTGTAATTTAACGCAAATATGTTTGTAAATTTACATGTAAAAGTTATTATCGAACTATAGATTATTCTGAGTATAGT
>NNCF01130849.1:423872-435813 GCA_002313205.1 Laupala kohalensis | reverse complement strand
ATGTCTTTTATATTCTTGGGCAAAGAATTATATAGAACGATTCCCGAATGATAAGGTCCTTTTTGGCAAAGAGTGGTCGACACTCTAGGGCGATGAATATTATTCCTATTGCGATTATTGTGTTCGTGAACGAGACTGTTTCGTATAAAGAAAGGGTAATTCGGTCTTAACAAATTGAAGAAATTCGTTCTCAAAATATTATTTAATGTTAAGATTTTCAGAAAATCATGTGTAGTTTTTATATCGTTGTGTTATTTAATCTTTATAAACCATAAAACATCATCTCTCTTTGTCTGCTGTCCTACCAAATCTCAGAGAAAACAAAACTCTTTATTCGATAATTAATTTCAATTACACCCATACTTATTGTCATCATACTTCCTTGTGTATAATGTTTGACTAGCACCATGGGATCTTTCTGGTTCATTATTGTTTTGTTTGTTTTTTGTATTTTATATATATATATATATATATATATATATATATATATATATATATATATATATATATATATATATATATATATATATATATATATAGAGAGAGAGAGAGAGAGAGAGAGAGAGATGGAAGATGTCATGGTACCCAATGGGTGCACTTCAAAGAAGTGCCCATGACATCTTCCATCACAAATGGCAATGGTCTGTCCTACATCCTATACCTCCTTCCGTGCACGTGACGTGCTTGATGCTTTCCTCTTATTTCTTATTATGACTGACCAAAGGCAATACCCCACTTTAAATATTTATTCCATAACTATACTCTATAACTATCAATGCGCAACGCGAAAATGTGTCTATTTGGTACTAGATCACGACTAAACCACTGAACCGATCAATGAAATTTGGCAAGAAGATAGTTTAGATGTCCAGTGTGAACATTGACTAACTTTTATTTTTTTAAATATGTGATAAGAAAGATAGAAAGGGTTTTTGACAATAAATGACGATAACGTCGGGAACTAGAGAGTTATATTTTCTTACGCTGCCTAAACGGTTAGAGATAGGTGACAACTATGAATGGCAAAATTATTTGTTTCAGAGAGTTCTACATGAAAGTCCGCGACAGCATATGTCTATCTAGAGAAATTAACACAAATTATCGATAAATTCATTAAGAATAAATGTATTAAAGTACCAATTAAGAAGGGAAAAGTCACTCATCATCAAATATAATGGATTATTTATTGTGGTTTAACAATGATACAAAACATCTTTAAATTGTAAAATTTCAACAATAGTTCAGATTTTACAAGAATAATAATGCAACCACATCATGTCTTGGAAGCGAAAATTTGACCGCCGCGGCTCCCGCGAGATGATGTAGTGTATACAGTCGTCTTGTATTAAATTTGTTTTATTAGAATAATGTACATATCTTTTTTTTTTAACGAGTAAGTTAAAATATTTTGATCTTAAAACATAGATACATTTATTCTTTACTGAGTAAAAGTAGATTAGTCTAAGAAAAATACCGGGCAACGCCGGGTCATCAACTAGTATTCTATTTCTCCACATTAGATGAAATTGAGTATAGAGATGAAGACTAGAGATGGAAACTTTGAATCAGCGAAGTGAAGATTTCGGTCCAGGCCCCAGAATGGCATTGTTGAATAAACGATTAACCGAGGAACTGGATTAGTTACGATTGTTATTACATGGGTACAAATAATAATTGACCAATGAAAATATTAGCATAGATTTTAAATATTTAAAAAATCAATAGATTTTTTTTTCTTCTAAAACACATCCATTTATGTTTTTATTTAATAATACAATGAAATAATTTGCATACTGGAATTGGTAATATAACGAGTTTGCAGAATAAAACAACGACTGGCACCAGCTAATAAACTTGCAACCTACTAATAATTTACATCATCAATATTGACAAAATAAATTAATTTTCAAACCTTTTATTTTTTTCAAATTATGAAGAGTTTGGAAGTTGAATGCTTACAAGTACCAATATCCTTTCCTAGTTGTTCTTTTTTGTCAATGTTGAATTATTAACACGCAAATTGAATAAGGAAGAATGTTAAGTAAGTTTCTTAGTTTGTAACATTTGTATACTAGTAGTTGTAATACATATGATATAGCACATTTTTGTAAATTTCAACAAGATAAGTATCTTTTACCTATCACGTTGCCTAAAGTTAGGATTTTTGTGATAAAGATAATATTTATCTTCATTATGACACCATACAATTCCTAAAATAATGAGGAAGGATGTGAATTAAAGCTCAGCAGGACAGGATAATGGGAAATATGAAAAGAATAACTGATGAGAAAATATGAAACAGTGGGAAAGTGTTTCAATGCGCTTCAGTGCAGGAAAGTAGGAAATATCATGAAAAATTGATCGTACTTCCAATTTACGTCCGAGAATGTAGAAATATATATTGAAGGGTGGGGTAACCGTTCAGTGACTCTCAGGTATCTCGCCTTTGCGTGGAGGGAACGAGAATTTATAGGAAATGGCGGTTGAAATGTCTCTGGGGCAGAACCAAGATAACTGTCACTGGAAGCCATTACCACCTAGTTTTACGACTCGTGGTAAGCGGTTGCTGAAGTCAAATAGCTTTTGTAATAAAGAAAGTAAATAAAACATCACAAAACAAAAAGTATAATTATGCGAATTAAATAATGTGAACATTTGGAAATTCTATGATTAATGATTTTTGTTTCATAACATTTATATTGAAAAATATACTAAAACTAACCTAAATGAGATAAGGCTCCTGCAGAAGTTCTGTCAAATACCTAAGGTCAGCTTAAACCTAACGAGTATATTTGTTCTGAGTAAATGTGTTTAAATGTCAATAGAAAAAATTAATGAAAGATTTACGATAAATTATAGTTTGAATAATCAATTTCATTCAAGAAAAATTGTTGAAAAATGTGGTTTAAATTTAAAAAAAAAATGCTGATTTGATGTTCTATTATGATTCTCGAAGAAAAAGACATAACCATCCTATCTTTGTGGTATTGAAATAAATTGCCTTTAGTTTCTTCACTTCAGGATAATAGTGTTTCCAATTGTATGCCAAATACGCATTTCATTCCTGATAGGTTCAGTTTGGAAGTAGTGGACATCAAAGGACGTGTCTCACTGGATACTGAGAAGATTTTCTATTACTTATTCATACCCTGTTTTATGATGGTTTTACTCAAACTTCCATGAAATCACATAACCGGAAATAATGTTCTCGTTCTCATATTTTTATTGAGATTCAGATAATTTGCTCATTCAAATATTTGATTGATTCGTATCCAAAGAGTTTTGTAGTTGCTTATACATTAATTTTCGGAAATGTTCCATATACGTAAGGATAAGAATAAATAGTAAGTTTCTACAAAAATGAAAAGAAAATGTTTTTACAGATAAGTAATAAACATTGACAGAAAAACGTATTTCATAGGAAAGTTTAATTTAGTAAACAACAAAACTTTCTTATCATTTTGAAACTTTGTCGTTTACTATGCTAATGACTGGTAAACTGAGGGACATATTATTATAAATTGCCTCAAGCATTTATTGTTGTAAATGTTTTTTGTTGTCAATGTTGTTCAGAGTCAAGGAACATACAAACGCATTGAAAAATAACACTACTGTCTCAAACCACTTGTTGCAAAATAAATATTTATTTAACTTAGACAAGAATCTCCACGTACTAGAAATTGAAAATAGATTTTGACCTCGTATGAATTTAGAAATCCTACACGATATACTTAAAGACAATAACACTTTCCTATTAAATGAACAAATCCCTTATTTTGCTCTCCTCTAATGAAATTAGCTTCCAAATTAATTCCTACTCATCCCCATCCTCTCTACTTCAGTTCAAAGCCTGAGTCCTTTTACAAGAACTCTTCTAGGAAAACACCTACCCATCCCCAAATCCTTCCCCATTAAATAAAATTGCTTGCGTTCTGTACCCTCTGCGCACTTGACAATACATTCCACTGTACATAAGTAAGTTATTTTGTCGGATTGCTCGCAGTGTTTGTTTTCATTCTTCCTTTGTTTTCTTCAATTTATGTTTTCATTTCAATACTTTTTATTTTTCTTTCATGTGCATTTATATGTATATTCTTGTGTTACGCTACTGAAGATGGCTCCTATGCATCCGAAAAAGTTTTTCAGCGATGTAAACGTTGATAACAATAAAATACCGTATACTTGTTCGTAAAACACAATGGTGTCCCTTTTTGTTTTTCTAAAGTCACCAATTTGGACATAGAAAGCCTTTATGAACTTACGTATCGTTGGTTTGGCCTAGCCCCTTCAAATTAGTGACATTGTTGTCTGCACACCTCTGAATATAGTTTCAAAATATTTTATGAAAAATATTAGAAAAATTGTCTTTATTTTGTAACCAGACATAGTATTTTTAAATTAGTTTCTTGCTCTCCAATAACACTAGAAACAATACACAAAGAATGAAATTTTTCTGAGGAGGTGAGAAAATGTTTTTCTGGGTCAAAATGAATTGACACTGTTATTAAAGCTTTGAGGCTTCAGTCGTAAAATTAACGACCTTCTTTTGATGGTCACAAAATAGTTAATATACTTTATGGAGTACTCCATCAGAAAATACCAGATAATTGACTGTATCATTCAATGAATCGCCTTCCTCGTTGAAATCAAGGGGTTAATCTCCACCCAAGAGTCGTAGCTCAAGTTTTAACTTTCTCCTTGATACGTCCCCTACTGCACGACAAGCAACGGTATTACGAATCCACTTCCTCCTTCAGCTGCCTCCCTACGCATTACGTTCTTTTTACGAGGTCCAGCGAACCCTTTGCGGAGGCAATTTCACGCGCTTAATCGACTGCTCGACAACCGTAAACCGCCTTTTGCGTAGGATGTCACGATATCTCAAAGCCTCAGTTCCCGCTACAGCCACCGATACGTTTCCTCTTCGATATTCGACAGCGTATGGACGACAACGACTGAAACGTGGCTGAAGAGCAAAGAGCTCATTTATCCGAAAGTAGCCACCTTTTCCCAGAAGTAAAAAAAGACCCTAAAAAAGAAGTGACGAAGAAGATAAGGTCGATGACGTGAAGAACTAGCTGATTCCACACGATTTTACCCCTTCCCTAATTTTTGAAGATTATTTATATAAAAACAATATTTCAATTATAAATACCTATAGAAGATCCTAGACTCATAGTAAACTATCAAGTTCACATTATTTGAATTTCCCATTTAAACGAAATTAAATTTCACCAGCCGTTTTAATACTAATATTATAATTACTTATTGTACTCTTAATGTAGTCAATTGACCCAGAGCGAGTTAATTGGACGTCAAAAAGTATTCACGTATAATGTACCTCCTGTCATAGACTACAATATATCTGTGATGTAAAATCAAAGGAAAAATATATTTATCCTTTGGAAACATATTTCCTTCACAAGAAATTTACGTTTTTGGTTCTTTGACCAGATGAATAAAAAAAATCTGTTTTACCTCCATTTAATATATTTATATCTCAAACTATTATGATTATGTATTCAGTGGAATCAAAATGATGCGCTAAACACATAATTTAGTCACAAAATTCGCGCGAGCAAAGTCGCAAGTTGTTTTCGTGTATATTATTAAACTTTGTAAATATTTAATATTAATATGGAAGAAAGAAACGTTTTGAGTTTTGACTGTAGTTGAGATTTAGTTCAATGTTTTAAAGCTGTTTTTAAATGAAATGAATAAGATAAATAGTTTTCGATTCTTCGCTTAACACTCACGTAAAACCTCTTAAAACCTTTTACTAGTGACTTATTCAATACTTCCAAACAAAACTAGAGACTTTCATCCTCTCACGTCTACTCCTTTCACCATTTTAACTATTTGAAGGTAAAACCAGAAGTTAAATCAACAGAAGAATGACTCCCTCGTATCATTAATCTTTGTTCAAAGAGCGATCTCGTCTAATCTCTCTCTCTTTCCCTTCCATGGTATCCCCGTGTGAGTTTGACTTGAAAGCTGAACCTCGCAGACCCGCCAACCTCATGAAACTTAACGTGGACTTGGAGGGGGATGTAACGCATTTCTTGCGTCGAAAGACCCCACTTTATCTCGTAGACAGCTTCTCCCTTCATTTGGCGACCCAATGTTGTCAGTTCCTTCTCCTGCTGCCCTTATCTCGTGCCTACTTAGTCTGTTCTGGAGAAGTGTCCCATTATTGTCTCATTTTATCAAATTTACAGTACGACAAAGAAGTTGTCTATTATTAAATATCATGAGGTTATTTTACGAGTAAGCTTCTTATTAATATGATTTTATTGAGTACGAAACATTTCAAAATCGAATGTCTGCAATTTTTTCACAATGCTTATGTTAAGAACGATGAAAACTTTCTCAAAAGTTGCTCTAAATGGTGACTTCACCAAAATATCATATTTAGTGAAATTTTCGAAAGAATATTGATACATCCACAGCATTTAATTAGCTGTGAGTGGCCTATTACATAGTCACTTGATAAAAAATGTAATTTTTTGTTCATAGAAATAATTTTTATGAGTCTAAGAAACATACACAAACTTTAAGTTTCTCTTCATATTAAACTATTTCATTCCTGAAAACCATTTTTCCTCGTTCACGGCCAACTACTCTTTCTGTACAAAACTTCACTAAATGTAAGAAATGAATAACGTGTAAATACGCTCTTATAGACTTTCCATAGATTTAAATAACTTTAATCACATGTGCTTTATATTTCAATCAATTTCCAAAGAAATTTCAGAGTAAGTTGACAGTTGGGTTCGCTTCCCGTGATGGAACGACCATACGATGCTGCGTCGCAAAAAATTTACCCTCGATTTAATTGTATTATGATACGTGTAGTATGGCTTATGTTTTGAAAGTGTTATATAACTGAAAACATGACCATATCCACAAACATTTGTCTACAGCCTTATTAATTTCATTGACTCATTGTAGTTCATATAAACCACTGTTCCTCCATTTTGACCATACGGGTATACGACGTATAATAGACATTTCCCTAACCTGTTGTTAGACCTTTTTTTCTTTTTTCTTTTTCTCTATACTTCTCAGTTAGTCTTTCTCTTCCGTGTTGGGCGTGGATGCCATTCATCTTGCGTATCTGAGGAGGGAGGAGTGCAACCCCACGCGATCTCACGAACCGCACTCCAAGAGCGACGCCCACAAATATGCGAGCGATGCGTGAGCTTCAAGAGAGATTCTGGTTTAAACAGTGAAATCTCGTGACAGAATATAGAAATAACTAAGAGAATAGGGATACTTAGTCGTAACCATAGATATCACAACTATTTTCAAAGCTGCTTTATTACTATTTTATATGGCTGTTATTGACAGGTTGTTGAAGTATAGCTGCTGTACGAAAAGTTACCAAATTCGAAAGAACTGCCAAACCTACTCAATTGATTCCTCCTATGTCGTACACTACTGAAAACAATAAAGGACCCATTTATTTTTCTAAGTCCCACGTTCTGAGCAGTTTTGGATTTCTTAAGTTTGCAAAGCCTCTATCCTGCTCCTTCCCCTTCGAATGGGGACGTTTCGTTCGACCAATCGTAGGTCTATTTGAAACGGCTCCCATATTTGGCAGACTAATAGAAGACATCGTACCGCTCGTAAATCGTAACGAGATAAAATGTTTCATTACACCACTATTAAAGATATATTTTGTATTTTTTTATTATACACATTTTGGACTTCTATAAAAAAAATATTCTGTATATTCTTGACTTCAATAAACTTTACCATTCTTTATATTTAAACGACATCTCGAGATTCGTTGTCTCGCAAGGTCTTCATAGACAATGTAAAAGATATTAGAGTTTCTTTAAAAATCGTTTCCGTAATACTGTGATAAAATATAGTTTTTAACAGAATTTGAATATAATTGCAAGAAATAAATATATAAACCGTTTGTCTCAAATATGAACTAATAACACAAAAGTTTAATTCTCGAGTTATAAATAATATAAAACTACTTAAGGAACAAATAAATTACATCTTCTAGTGACATATTCATCCACGATATAACAATTTGGTAGTAATCGTGCGACCTAAAAATATAATCAGAGATCAATAATATGAAAACCTCGTTACAGATAAGAATAAATAAAAAACGAAAATTCCCTTTTATTTATTCCAATCAAATTGAAATGTATTAACTCATATTAATACCATAGGTTCTTTTTCCTTTTTCATTCCTTCCTTTCATTCTTTTTCTTTATTTCCTTCTTTTCCTTTCATTCTCTCTCTTTTTTTCATTCCTTCCTTCTTTCCTTGCTTTCTCCACGTTGTGTCTTTCTTTCCTGTTCATCTCTATTTAAAAGCAAATGTTTCCAATATCTTATCTGATCAACAAGCATTCCGTGTGAGACAGGTTCCCCCTCCACAGAGAAACACGAGGTTATCTGATCAGATCAGATAAGATATTGGAAACATTACTACTTACAGACGCAGTTAAAAGTTTTTATTTCAACAAGGTATACTAAATAATGATATTATGCAGAATTATTAAAATAATTCTGAGGATGACGTGAATTTAATTTCAAAGTATAATTTCACTTTATTATTACAAATATTACAAAGTTCTGGTACCAAATAAAATAATTTTAATTGTAATTGCACTCTCATTTCAATTAATTATATTATTTATAAATCTATTAAATCTTAAACCCCGCGTTGTGGCAACAGGCAATTCAAGAAAGAAAGAATGTCATTCATTGTCAAACCGACTAAAACACGCATACTTGAGTGGCTATTTATTTGTTCGAATTTTTTAACAGATATTTTTCCTCCTCCGGCAAAAGTGTAATTGGCTGAGAACAGTGAAGCACTGCTATGACTGTTCTGTCACCACAATGTGGGTTCTAATACCGGTGACACTTGTGAACTGATTTTTGAAAATCGTTTATACCACAATTCAGCTGGTAATATCTGTTTGGGAGCTGAAAAGAACGAAACCTTAATTTATGCTCTCACATTGGTTATGAAAATCTTAAAACATACACTGAGCAATTGGCAATGCGGCAACGTTGCTTTACGACCAATCTGGCAATGTGGCTAGCTACTAAAGGAGATGAAGTTGGAACACTTTCGAAATTCAATCTGCATTACGTTGAAAAGTTTCCTAAGTAATTATTCCTTAGTTCTTTATTTCAACGTTTCTTTTAAATAATTTCTATACTTGATCTCTTAAGTTGTTTTTAGTTTGTTCATTTCTGAATGATAGTATTCAATAATACATTTTACAAGGAATATTTTAAAGTTTTTGTACTTTTAATAAACCCATGCAGAAATTATTCAGTATTGAATTAAAATGCAATCAATTCTACAAATATTTAAAGAAAACTATAATACAAAAACCAAATCGAGAGATTCTAATTCAGACTGAAAAGTATGTGTGATATGTTAATACACCATAGCATTGTTTACTACGCTCACCAACATTAGTGAAGTTGGAACTATATAAAAGTATACTTGATTGTAATAAAAATATTGAATAGGAAATGGATATGCCTTAAGTTGTCCATTTTATATCCAAACAATATTTTCAATAAAAATACATTCATATAGCATCTAGATTTATCATATTATACATTTGGAGCACAAAATTTAATAAAGAAAAAAGTTATATGCACTTATTGAATTAAACTAACAGTATTCGTAGCATTGAAATAGCATTCGTATTTGTATGACTTGCTAAGAAAAGAAATACAGAGGTTGAAAAACTACACGTCTTTATTACACTTGGATAGTTTTAGACCTCGTGTTTCGCTGTGTATGTGTGTGTGTGTGTGGGGGGGGGTAATCTTAATTTTTAATCTACTTTGAACGAAATTCATTTTACGGTAGTCTGTGTTGTTTCCATAGCGTTGGTACACCCGTAAGGTAATGTAAGTGCTACCAAACGATGATTTTAATATCAAAAGACAATCTCAGACGTCCAAGTCATAACGATTGTCGGGGTTTTTGTTCTAAAATATTGGTGGTGGCTGTCCTGAAACACCACTCGAATCTGCTATCTTTGTTCTTTTAGTCTCCAAACTTTCGATAACTTGAGTATAGGAACGGAATGCTAAATGACGCGCTTCAGTTATTGCTAGATAAAATATACTAATCGTTTTACAAGTGGTTTAGTTCTTGTCCCATATTAAACACGAGGTTTATATGTATCTAATTCTCGTTTCGGCCAACAAAGAACCAAGTTGACGAGTGTTGATAAAGCCTACTTCTACTTGAGTTTACTCATTAGACACATTGTGAAATGTTTTTTGGGATTTCCGTATCCGAGTAGTAAAACTGCGGTGTTAAGAAGCAGAGGGAAAATTTTTAATTATCATTGTTATATGAACTGAGACATGGAAGTGAAAAGCTACAAATTATATTCATATACTTGAAAAGCTACAAAGAAGTGATTTATTTCAACATACCTACGAAGAATTGTGAAGAACTGTCAACGGAGAGACAAATTATGAGATTTAAGGGTCAAATACGGATGGCGTTTTGTTTATATTTTGTATATTACACGTGTCTGGTATGTTGATGAGATGGATGTGAAATGAGCTGAAAACCAAATACACAAACTGCACACTAAAACTTACTAGTCTCAAAGTACCATCAAATGTATTTGCCTAAAGTGGAATTTCTATGCGTCTATGATTTATCATGTATTCATGTATTTTGTACTTCAGTTTGTAATCATAATACTAATAAACTGGTACAGAGGATTATTTGGTATAAATTATCCCTTAAGGAAATAAGAAAAATTGCAAAATTTACTATTATAAATCTTATAATAAACATAGATTGCTGTGTTAATTACACACATACTACTCAATCACACTTTCTCTGAGAACCCTAACATTTTTTATAATGAAGAAATAAAGAAAAGATGTATTGTTAAATGTAGATTTGAGTTTTTTGACTGTCTATAAAGGCACGGTGAAACCTATATGATACATTGCTGTGTATTAACATATTAGTTAATTCATTTGACAGGTGATTGTAATGATAAATTTCTCTACGTAATGACATTGTCAGAATCAAAGTAAGAAATTTTTTATATTTCTGAATTGTAAAGACTTATGTATGATCTTCAATTAAATGTTAGAGAATGTTGGCAAAACTGTCTGTCTTTGGTAAAAAACTTTCTTTATAATTTTAATTTTTTTTTGAAAATAAGGATTACTTCCCTCTACAATTTAACTCATCTGGCCTCCAAAGTATGAAATAATTTTTATTTGCAAACTTTTAAGTCCCTGTTTCTTTTAGAGTTACGATTTTTTTCGGGATGGAGAAGAAAATTGCCTATATTCAGGAAATGAAGTAATGGGGCAGAAAACCGACGTATGTACCCATATCATACCAATTTGTATCTAAAGAAAGGACATGGACAGGTATATTTATTTGCAGGAATGACAGATTTTAACAGAATGGATGTCGATAAACATTTGACACCTGACGCACAAAGAACAAGTTATACTATTTTAGTAAATGGTGTGGATTTATACGTTAACATGTATTACTGATTTAAGGATGAAATAACGACCTAAGGTCTGCTGATACTATAAGTAAACTGCCGATAAAGATATTGCAAAGATAAAATCTTCTGCATAGATGTGAACGGATGATCTCCATTATGGAGAGGTATTGTGACAAATTGCTGGGACAGAAAAATTGAGTATTTTATAACAGAAAATGCCTTACTAACAGGAAATAATTTTGGCGGAAGAAATGAAACATGCCTACAGTCGACATGAAACAACAATGTGTAGCAAAATGAAGTAAAATGAAAAAGAGAACCTTGTAACTTTCTCACTCCGTAGCCAATATATTTGTAGCCTTGATCGTCGTATATGTGGTCGTTGCACTTCAATATTTCTGTCTGCTGGCAACCGGTCGCCGTACCTCTCTCACCTCGCCCCCCCCC
>NNCF01130849.1:378042-423840 GCA_002313205.1 Laupala kohalensis | reverse complement strand
ATTAGATGTATTGTGTAGGAGCGTTGAAGGATTGGCAAGGGAACTGACTCAGGGTAGTTTCCGTGAGTTCCTTGAAAAATTCTCTGTAATTGGATTACTTGAAACGTGGTGTAAAGACGGAGACTCGGTTAATTTAAATGGATATACTTCTTTTACAAAACATTTGAAAAGAAAAGAATCGCGTGGAAGAAACCCAGATGGAGCTATAATTTATTGCAAGGATTCAACGAATTATAGTTTCCGAGAAATAAATTTGCAAAGTTCCATATGCGTTAAACTAGAATCCACGGGTAGGGAGATATTAATTTTAATTATTTACAGGCACCCAAAAAGATCCGTGTACCATATTAGATCCTTTTTTGAAGAGTTAGACCATATATTAAATGCACAGAAAAAATAGGAATCCCAATGTCGGACTTTTATTAATGGGAAATTTTATTCAAGAATAGGTCAAGGAATACCAGACGCAAATCTTCATGCGGACGATAATCTGGACGAAAAATGTGGACGAAAATCTGCATGCTAATAATAATAATAATAATATAATTACAAAAAGTAAAGATAAAGTAAGCAACGGGGAGGGTAGCGAATTACTAGAGCTATGATATTTACATAATTTAGATATTCTGAATGGTTCCTATGGGGATGACGCATGCAGCAATTTCACGTGTATTGATGGAAATGGAGAGAGCGTAATTCATTAGGGCTTGGCGTGTTCTAAAACTATACAGTGGATAAATCAATTTCGTATTAGTCAAAGAATAGAATCCCATCACATGCCACCTTGTTTAACCTTAAAATATAAAAATAGTTTACAAATACTACAACAGTCAAACAGCTTGGCAAACATTAAACGATTTAAATGGAACCATGAAAAGGCTAGAATTTGCAGCGAACTTTAAAAGGAATCGCGGAAACTTGCACGCAGATATTCTAAATAAGTTACAGTTTGGACAGCTTAATGCCGCGACAGAATCTTTACGAAACACTCTACAGAAAGCGGGTTCAAACATGCGAGTACATAGACAGAAAAAAACACAACACATGCGAGTACTTGCACAGAAACAGTATGGTTCAACATAGACAGGCGAAAAAAAGATGATGAAAATGCATTAAAATTCTACATTTGGTGGGGAGGAGAAAGCTTACGACAAAAATACGTACAGTTGACAAAAAACTATAAAACAATAATAAACACAGCTAAGCGACAATGACAGAATTCGGAAGCGGAAAGAATTGCAAGCTTTATTCACAGTAAATATGTTGCAAATATTTGGGATACTATAAATAAATTACGATGTCGATATAGTTGCACGGAAAGTATAGAGGCGGAAATTTGGGAAATGCATTTCACTCAACTTCTTTCCCAGAATCAGTGTATACAACGGACGGACCACGTAACCAAACACCAAATAATAGTGAAAGATTTAGACCGCGAAATAAATATTCAAGAAATAAAAGAAGTGGTACGAAATTTGAAGTCTGGCAAAGCAACAGGTTTGATGGTATTCCAATGGAATTTTTAAAGGAAATAAATTCTAGTATTGTCCCAATTCTCGTGGATTTGCTCAATTCTTTATATGACGTTTCCACTTTTCCTGAAATTTGAAATATATGAATAATTTGTCCAATTTATAATAACAAAGGTGACGTAAACGATGTCTAATAAGTATATAGGCATTTTTTTAATTAATGAAATATCTAAGATTTTTTGCAAAATTTCTCATGTACCGTTAAATAAATGGATAGAAAAATAAGGAATAGTAAAAGCATTGCAAGCAGGATTCAGAAATAACTATAGTACAGTAGACAACATTTTTATAACTACCATAATGATGGAAAAGGCAACTTCCGTGAAAAGAAGTAAGCTATTTTGTGCTTTTGTGGATTTTGAAAAAGCATTCGATACAGTTAATAGGGAAATACTTTCATATATATTCTATAAAGTAAAGGAATCTCCACAAAATTTATAAAAATGCTTTAAGGTATGGATAAATCAGACACGGCATGCGCGAGATTAGAATTATATTTGTAACTGATACATTATCTGTGGAAAGAGGTGTAAAGCAAGGTTGCGTACTTTCTCCACTTCTCTTCATAGTATTCACAATAGATGGGCTCGTAGATAGACTAGCCACGGAAAATGCAGACGCACCCAGGATCGGAGATGAAAATATCTCGTTACCAGCACTCCTTTACGCAGACGACTTGATTATTTTCTCAAAAACACAAGCAGGTTTACAAAGAACTTAAGATGAATTAGAAATTTTCTGCAAAGAAACAAAACTAAAAGTTAACGTTAATAAGACAAAAATCGTGTCATTTAAAAATGGGTGGGTCTACGGTAAGAATGAAATTTGGTCTTATAACCGAGAAACGCTAGAAAACGTTAAAGAATACATATATTTAGGAGTAACCATCTGCACGAACGTAAATCGGACGAGACATAAGGAGAAAGCTCGATGAAACGGCAAATACAGTTTAAGTACAATAAAAAAATCAAAAATTACAATTCCTGAAATTGCACCAAGACTTATATATAAAATGTTTCAATCTCTACTCATCCCGGGAATAGCGTACGGAGCGGAAATATGGGGTGCGGGGGAAAACGATATTTTAAACTCGCTTCAAAAGAAATATCTTAAAATGGTAACGGGCATAGCTGAATGCACAGCAAACAGTTTCATTTTTTTTGGAATTTGGGTTTCTTTCCATTGAACTAACTCTTCAATTAAGAACGGCTTTCGATAAGAACAGGCACCAGAAACCACTTGTAACTCAGTCCTACCATTGTAACACAGGAGGAAAATGGGACAGGCAAATTAAAAATTTAATTCAGAAAGTAGGAATCAGTTGTGTATGTCGGAATAGTCCATCGTTAAACGACTTAAAAGGTATTAAGAGAAAACTCCAAGACTTTACTGTCCTAAAATAGAAACCAACAGACCAGAAAAGAGATCACTTATCGTGCAAACCTTAGTAGCTGGGCAATGGGGCAGAAAACTATATATTGACCGTCTCAAATCAAAAGAATGAGCGGGCTACGGATGGTTTCGCTTAGGAGGGTGGAAATTAAGAAAACTGAGGGGGGATCGAGACTCTATTTGCGGCGAATAAAATGAAGATAGGATTTACACTTTACTAACATGCCCGAAAACAGATGAAAAACGAACTTTTATCCAAGTTGGTGCATTCCAAAATTATCATATTAACATAGATTTAGCCACTGCGATAATGAGAGACAATAGAGTATCTGTAGCGAGGTCTCTGTGTCAGTCCCTAAGCTATATGAGGGAGATGAGAGAAAGAGTAATATGCGCTGAAACAACTGATTCGAATGAACCGTGTTTCAGCCGCTTCGTCTTTTTCTTTTGTTTCAGGTGGAGACATGTTGACTTTCCAAGCATTATGTCAATTATATGTTTTTTGTATTTTAAACAATTGAATTTTATTTTCATTTTTCTTTCTATGGCAAAACTTGTATATTTTACATTATAATTTATTTCTCTTATTTAAGTATCTTTTGTAAATACGTTTATATTCAATTGTATATATTCGTGTCCTGACCGTTGGTTGCCCGTGGTTCCCAACAGTGTTCATTGAATCGATAGTTGCAGTATACTTAAAAGATACTTTACAACTAAATTAAATAATATTAAAGATGCACTAAAGCATACTAAAAAATACTATTACGATACAAATCACAAGTAAATAAAATTACAATCATTTTTAAGTTCAAAACCAAAGATTGGCAACATTAAAACTGCAACTATCTATTCAATGAGAGTGAATACCAGGGTTCACGGCTCTACTGAAGGGACATTTGAAAGGCGTATAGGCAAAAAACCTCGCCCCACATTTGTACATAATTAATAATTATTGTAAATAAAGCGCCCTATTAAAATTGAAAAAAATGAATATTTCTGAAAATCCTTGCCTAACTTTTCAGCTTTATTTTCCGTATCACCAATGATCACCAAAGTACGATATTTTCTTTGCCGCATAACCTTAAAAATCGTTAAAAATGTAATGATGTGGGTAGTTAAAAAATACGACTATTTACCGGAGAGGAGAGTGATAGTGTCAGTAAGGAAGGGAATGTCTCTCTTGAGTAGAATTGTGGAGATGGGGAAATAATGCCACAAAATATTGATAATGAAAGAAAGTGTGTATATAGAATTGGAGAATTACATAATTTCGGATAGTAATAAGCCCGTGCGATGTTACAGCAGCTATAGACATGCCAAACAGCGGGAAACAGCTGGAAGAAGGATGAAATTTGCGGCCATTGTAAGGTCATTGGCACCGATATGAGAATCGAACTTTTAAGCACACGAGAGCGATATGCATTAATAGCAAGAGAAACAGATTGCCGAGTGGAATGAAGGTGAATGATTTAAATTGTCAATAGTATAAGACCGCTCAAAATATATTAATGAGCAAAACAGACTGAGCATTAGAGTCCTACAAAAAAATATGGAGAGATCGATGATAGCGCCGCGGGAAAAGATGTTATGTATTGTGGTAAATTTTGTGAACATAACACGCATCCAGAAACACTACGTATTATAATTAGATTTCCCCTTAATAAAGTTAACACAAGGATGATAAAAGAGGAGGGGGGATGGGCTTCTATATAAGTAATGAAGGATGACAGAAGTACTATTCATGACAGAATTTTGCACGAAATACGTGGTAACGTATTAGCCAAGAGGACTTCGTGCTTGTTAGTGGAAAAATGAGAAGAAGAAATATATTCCGATGGTGAAAATATTAAAGAAATTGATAAAGAAATAATCGGGCATGAGACGCTCATTATTGTATCGATGGGAATGCTATATCTGCCATATCTAGAAAATAATGAACGGAAATGGAGTACTGATAGAACAATTAATTTTCCAATATGGACTGGAGATACAGAATAAAGAGTTGAGCACATATGTTTATGGGGACAGAGGAAATTCGATAATTGACCTATCATTAACAAAGAATTTCTCAGATGACAGTGTGCATGATTG
The DNA here is from genome assembly GCA_002313205.1 of Laupala kohalensis. NCBI lineage: Eukaryota > Metazoa > Arthropoda > Insecta > Orthoptera > Trigonidiidae > Laupala > Laupala kohalensis. The sequence goes on along the minus strand of NNCF01130849.1, from coordinate 418,822 downwards.
GCGTATTGAAGATGGTGTGACATTGAACAATAAAGGGGTTTTATTTGATGTATCGACATCAAGAAGTCGGTTGAATGCAGGCTTGCGGAAGAAACTGAAAAATATTGTGAATGATTAGAAGCAGTTCTGAGGACAAAGAACACATGGGATAATTGTGAAGGCGTCAAAGATGTGGTGGAAAGGTCAACTAACTAAACACAAGAAGATACGGAGCAAGGCAAGGAGGGAACTGAATAGGGCTACGAGGAGAGATAATACGAACATTGAGGAATAATAGTAAAGTCCAGTATTACGGGAGTATAGACGAAAGATTAAAGAACATAAAATTGAAACATATATGGTTTCTACTTGCGGAGTAATGTTTGGGGGTTGTCATACCTAATAGTTCGTGACAAAATAAAAAAGAAACAAGTCTGATGTACTCTAAAAGATGATATATGACAAACAGGAGGGTGGAAAGATACTGACTTGAAATTATTGGAGAAAAAAGCACCATGAGTTGGAACGGGGAAAACGTGTGAAGATCAATGTAAGGAAATAACGAACTTGGAAATAGAAAGTGCAATTAAGAGACTAAGAACTTTCGGCCAGGTGAAAATAGTGATTGTCCGGGAATCGAACCCGGGACTCGTGCACAGGGGTGTTAACCACTACACCACCCGTTCGCCTTCCACAATTGTACACCATTTCCATTTAGATCTAAACCCTGGAAGTCCTGATACATCGCCATACAGGAAATAGGTGTACCAGGCGGCACATAAAGTTGTGTGAACTTAATTACTGATTCCACACGTACCTTGTTAAGGTGTGTTAAGGCACATGTTAAGGTTCGTAATGCATATATTTCTTCCGTGTACTCTTCACGTGGAGAAGATATGTGATAACTTTTGGTCAGGTAAAAATGGTGAACAGTTGTGGAAGGCGAACGGACGGGGTCGTAGTTCACACCCCTGCGATCAAAGCAGGTTTCCCGAGTTCGATTCCAGGCTTGTCACTATTTTCACCTGACCGGAAGTTATCACTTATCTTCTCCACGTGTATGGTAAACGGAAGAAAAAGTATATATCATTATCATATCATTAATCAGCTAGTCAGAAAATAAAGTGAATTGAAATTATTTGTATCGCTAACGAAGAATTTCAACAACAAACTGTGGAAATGGAAAAAATAACTTAAAAAACAAAATATTACTTTTATATTTTGGATACATTTTAGATAGCTGAGCCATACAGTCACAAACTATTTAGCTTTAAGTAGTTGCTACAAGTCTGTCAATATTACCCCTTCAAATTCGTAACTACCTCACATTTACCAGTTTTGTTTTTGAATGTATAAGACTCTACAATATGTTGTTGTAGAAATTTGTTTTTATATAATACCCATGTAATCAGTACAATAATATGGTAAATCACTATTTCATTTTCTGCAGTAGTACGAGCTTGATTTTCATTTTGTGTCCTTAAGTGTCCGCAAATATGCCACTCTCCCCTACTCCATTTCTCTGATCCTTCACCAACACCCCCCAGGGGACTTACATCGAGTAAGTACGTGTTTGGCGAACACGGGGCCCCGAGCTGAGTCTGACATTACTTCCACTTACTTGTGCCATGCTCCTTCCTTTCTCTTTTCTGACCTCCCTTGGTCACCTCTTGTTTTTTCGATCCCGACGCTACTAGGTTGCGAGGGCTAGGGTATCTTTCATTTTCTTCTTTCCTCTCTTTTTTTTTTAATTTTTATTTTTTATTTTTTTAAATGTTTTAGTAAAGTCATGAGATATGTGTGGATTTGAGATTTGAGTTGTAATTCAGGAGGGTTTTTAGTGGGTATGGCTGAGTCATTCGGCGAGTCCCACACGCGGGGAGAGTCATGTTGGCTCTCCCTAGTGCGTAACTGCATTTTCCCTACCTGTACAAGTTTTAAGGGCNAAAAAAAAAAAAAAAAAAAAAAAAAAAAAAAAAAAAAAAAAAAAACTTCACAAACACAGATCCCGTGGAAAAAAAGTCTCTGTGAGGATATAAAAAATCGTCGCTGTCCGACACTGTGAAGATGTTTCACTTTGATCTTATTTGCTTTCTCTTCTAGACAATCATTTGTCAACGAAGGCGGTTAGTCGGTGCGAGAAAGGCGATGAGAGATGACTTAGGTAGCGATAAGAAAAATTCTTGAAGAGAAAACCGAGTTGGTTTCCAAGTTACCTCGTAGTCGCGGATTCTTAAAACGACTAGATGATCTATAACAGACTTTAATTTTCACTCTGTATGGGACATAAATTTTAATTTTTTTCATGAGGATTCTTAAATGACGGAGAAAAATAAACTACAATGATGTTCCATGTTCCTCCTCTGATGGTTTTTATAATTAAAAATAACATCAGTTTATTAAATAACATTGCAATGTCGTAAAATCGAAACACAAATCATTTAAGTTTAAATATGTAATTACCAAATATAGAAAATATAATTACCAAACTAACATTATCAAGCATTAATGGCAATGAACTATGATGTTTGTTTTGTTCGGAAACATTACTGTGACAAATTCTGTTGTTAAGTTTTTATGATTCTTCTTCTGAATCACACTGTCTTTTGCTGTTAACTTATTGGTTCCTCAGAACTTTTTTATGGAAATACTTTTTGTGGAAATTGACGTATTTTTATGACGTAGTTCATTGTATTATTTGACCATCTTGCTGTATTAAAATTTTATAGTTCTTCATATTAAATTAGCGCAGGTTCAAACACTGATCGGTCGAATTATGTTATATTTTCAGCTGGGGTTTCCCTCACCTATTCCAGTCAAATGTCAGTCCGATACCATAAGTTCCCCGGCAACCCAACATCTTTGCTTCCGAATTCCCTCAATCAAGTCACGCTTGGGTGGAACAACAGGCATCATGGCATTAAGATATGAAATAATGTGAAATTTATTTTTATTTAAGTTTAATTTTTTCCAAATTCAATACAAAAAATTGGTAATAAGTGTACATTAAACAAATTCTGAACTATTCCTGTTTAACAACTATTTCTTTTTAAGCGCGTATTTCAATTACTTGGCGTTGTACCAACATCATTAGTTACTATGTCCCACCCCACTTCCGTACATGTCGGATCCAAAATTACAGCGCCAATTATTATGTTAATGATGATGAGTACGACGACGCGTGGGTGATAATTGAGGGATGCGTCGTAAATTAACATGACCGTCAGCGAACTGCCATCTCAGGCGCAACGTGGATCCCAGACGCTACGCAGCAAACCGCAGAAGCTCGTCCTCGTGCATTGCGGAAACTATTGGATTACAATCCTAATACACCGAGGATCTCAAGAGATTCTAGAGTAAATGGTGATTTTAGATATAGGTGGTTCATCGATTTTATGACATTAGATGCAATAAGAGGAGGTAAGTCCAAGTGTATTGCTAAATGTTTTGGCAGGAGGAGGTAAGAAAATAAATGCATCACATCTCTGCAATGTATGTGCTGAAACGTGAAAAAAAACCGTATCAAAGATTATAATAAGCTCGTTGAGGCTAACCCGGCGTGGATTGGAGATGGTAATTTGTCAAAGTGCAGAATTAGGAGTGATGTATCTGTGATATTTTAACTTACGATATATCTCGTATATAGATGACTTATGAATTACCAAAATGTAGTATCGATTCGCATGGGACTTTGAGTAGTTATGTAATTCACACCTGAAAAATTTGAATGCTATTCATATCTATATTTTTAGTTTAATTTTGGATTTTTGAGTATTTGCGGGGGGACGGGGCGGTGAATATAAGTACCCCTCCCCTCTCCACCTTAGCTATAGGTCTTGAAGCTGATTTTATTTATACGCTACCTCAGTGGTCCCCAAACCTTTTAGATCCGCTACTCCCTAGATGCATAGAACACTGTAGGAGGAGTCCTTATAAGAACATTTATTAAACAGTCCAGTAAAAATATTTATTATATTTCTAACTAGATTACTTTTTACTGAATAGCGTGACAATAAATATGCAATAGTAGAGGTGAAAAAATAAATTTATGAAAATTATATCTTCTGAAAATAGTATTATTGTTAGAAAAATGTATAATATATTAATTTTTGCTGCTATGTTGCAGCTTGCCCAGACGTGACATCCCTTGCAATGTTCTGAAGCGACCCTTTGGGAACTAGTGCCATAGCTGAATAAACTGGGCGTTACTGGTTATACAATTTAGGACAAATGTTTTTCTTGTTTTCTAATGAAATCTATTCGAAAATGTTTATTGATCCAACGTGATCCTACAGCTTATATCAGTAAGAAATACTTACTCCTTTTCTTAAATCTATTATAGTTAAATATATTAATACAGGTTTGAAACTTAGTGTTCTGTATACATCCAAATAAATTTTCTGTTTAGTTCAGCCCAGATCGTTATGTATTGAAGTATCTCTAGAAGAAAGTTTAATGCTTGGTTAGTCGAGATTCATTCCGCAGTGCAATGACTCTTACTTTTCTCGTAAATAATTGTAAAGATTCGTTAGAAAGAGCGTATGACCACTTGGAGAACAATAAGTATCATAATATCGATAGGGAAGCCAGAGACCCTTCCATCAATTCCAATGAAAAAATCTAAACTGTATCCCAATCAACTTTCCAATTATAATTCTTCAAAAAGGATCATAGTAGTAATCAGCCTACATAGCAATAAAACTAAGTTCGAAAATAATTTATATATAAAATGTAAAACGTACATAATAATAAAAAATTATATATTCAACCGATCAATATGTACGAAAAGATTATTCTCACAATCATAAACAGTTTGCTCCCTAATTTCTCGTCATCTCATAAAACTAAAGATTGCAGGAATTATTATTTTCCACCGTGAACCCTTTGCATTGGCCTCGTAAGCCGGTATGAACAAGGCGGACAATTTAATGTACAATAATAAAATGTAATTATTCATTTTCTTTAATTTTGATATTTGAGAAACCGGAAGTGAAGAACGGTGTGTAAATGAAGTCGGAATGAACTGTCCAGAAATAAGCTTCTATTACCAATGCATTCAAAGTCAATTCTCTACTTTGGTTTCTTTTCATTAAGTATTTTGTTAGTAATCGGCCAAACAAAATTCTTCACACACACACACACATGACATTCGACATCATCGCATAAAATTGAAAACAGATTCTCCTTGAGGCAATTCGTATAGACCTGAAGAAACCCGAATATTTTGACCGATTGCTATATTTTCCTTTTACATACTGTATAGAGAAGTAAAAAACAAGAGGAAAGCTGGACTAATGACCAGTTCGGGATGGATAATTACTAGATTTATGAAATAATTTTATTTACTTCCACAACAGTACAGAACATCCGCAGTATCTTCCCTTGACGATGGTGGTTAGAAATGTTTGTCTAGATCCTTGTTTCTCTGTTGTTCCCCATTTCCTCCCACTAAATTCTGCTTTCTCTCCTGAGGAGTGAAGTACGCGTGTGAGAGACCACCAGAGCGGAAGTCGTCTCCCGCGGACGATCTCTCTTGACTGTCTGCACCCCCTCTCCCCTCTGTCTGCACCCCCTCACCACTCTGTCTGCACGTTTAAGTCTCTCACTTCCCTCGCCTTCCGTAAATCTCACGGTTGCTCCAGACACATTTTGTGACAATAAATCGTTCTATAAAAATGGTTACGACATACGAGGAAAACCTGAAGCCCTTATGATGTAAAATGATGTGAAGCGGACGTAAGTATAACACAAGGTCGAGACGCAGCTAAAAGGTGGGGGTATGAGGTTTGAGCGAAATAATCTCTCACAAAAAATTGTATCCTATTTCAGTTGAAAATGTTCATATTAATATAAACTCAATAATTGATACACGCACGAAAAATTCATTTACATAAATTTAACCAAGGTAATGTTTCATTTTTCAGAATACTTTGTCAAAGGAATAAGGGTGGGAAATGGAGATGCGGATGGAGACTCTCTGGATCCCCCATTTCGCTACATCCTTCCACGAGGAATATAATGAACTCTCTGAACCATTGTGAATAAGCTTGATATATGCACATAGTTCACGAATAATGGGATTCTAGTTCAGTGAAGTACCTACATCTAACGAGACCAGGATGAGAGTCTTTTTCACAGTCCCCTACTTTTGAGACGTTTACGAGCGTGTTTGCTAGGTTTGATCTGTACACAACCTAAAAATAATCAAATTGACACTTGATTAATTTTACGGTTTAAAATGTTTTTAGAGTATATTACTGTTCAAGTTTAACTCGTATTTGTTGACCCATTTGGAACCCCTTAGCAAGATGGGGTCCGGGTAGGTACAATACGGATCGAGGTTTATTACGTACGTTAAAGTCAAAAACGTAGAGGAAACGAAGTTTTAAATTTATCCTACGGTCATCTCTCGGATCTCAAGCTACCTCTCCGTCCAAATTCCTTAAAATTACTAACCTAATTTTTTAACGTTCCCCGAAACAGATAAGAGCACATTTACATACACATCGTAGAAAGAAGAATCTTAACAAATCGAAACCAAATTCTGGACGCACAAACACCCTTCTTCATTCTATTACATAATCATTCTATGTCCACCGTACGCTCGGGGTACGCTCTGTTAGGAGAGTGTTCGTTATTCTGCGCACGTCCCGTACGCCAACGGCACCAAGGAAGACGTTCTCCTTTTGGTTGCCTGGCCACGGAGGAGCAATATTTTCGGAGCTGCCCGATTGGCAGTCCTGCTTGTCAGCTGACATTCTGAGAAGCCTTCTGGCGTTTCTCCAGCCTCTCCGAAAGAAACCGGATTTCCAAAGTGCATGCACAAAAAATGCGAAAGTTTTTTATTCTCTTCATAACGGATTCCATCTATCTTCTTTCTGAATTGATATATATATCATCTCCAATATATTCAAACATTTCTCAAGAAATACTCTAGTAAGAAGTTTTGTTAGTGATGTTTTTGTTGAGTATTACGGTGATAGGAATTCTTCTTTCTGAGGCTTGTGTATTAAGATGTGTAATATTGTATATCGAGACGTGGTTCACTTATTTGATCTCTTCTAATAATAATACTCATTTTACAAATATTTATTGCTGTTTGCCGAGGTGTCAAACCTAGTAATATGAAAATAGTTATTACACTTCCACTGTAGCAATCAACGTGTACCAGACATTTTAAAATAAGAAAACATTTATACAAAGGAGTAATTTTTGGAAGGTACATCAAGATATCAATAACTGAATTCTGAGGTATAAACTACGATATTTCTTCAAAAACAGAGAAAATTTTTATTCTTTGGATGTAGCCTCCAAAATGAATAATTTTGAAGGCTAGTTTTATTCAAGGATGATAGAGGATGTTATCAAAATGGACTACTACATAGAGCGAGATTCGGATGCATGCTTGTCGATTTTAAACATCGTTAAACAACCAAGGTGCCGTGACAACTGTTTGTAGAGATAATTGTCAGCAATGCAAAAGTATCTCTGTCTTTATCTGTGCAGTCATCTTTAAGGTCACAATATTACTCATTAGCCACCATGTGTTACAGACCGAGTCTCTAAATAATCAGCACAATCTAGAAGCCTTTTAGAGCACAATTAGAGGAACTTTAAATTATTCGATGAAGAGTAAGGTTAAATTTTAATTTTGTGTTAAATATTTATTTGAATTGTTGTTGAGAGTACTATCGTACTTTTTTAGAATCCTAAACGCAGCAGCACCTAATTTTCATCTATAGTTAGGTGCACAGAAGAATTTAGTGATATAAATTTGTAGATGTTTATGAACGTCCGGGGTATATACGTAGATGTCCAGAGAATGTCCAGTTTTGGGACTTCACGGACATCCGTTAGATGTCCTAAAAGTGGGACATCGGAATATACAACGGATATCAAATGGATGACCGCCGGATGTGTGACGGATGTCCCATGGACATCCATGGGATATCCTTGTGCTGCCTGGATATTAACTATCTTTCATTAAAAGTAATCGTACTGCTAATTTTAAGAATGAACGTGTCAGTAAGTTTATGTACTTCACCTTTGGCCGGCCAGTCTATGACACCTGAGTTGCCAAGCGATACAGTCCAACCTCGTATTTGTAGGACGATGTGTCTCGAGGCTCATGGAGGGTCTCCGCCTCGAATAGATGAGTATTCTGCAGGCTTTTAACAGACGAACCCGTTCTTAATTGATTCACTAGTTAGCATTTCATAACACTGACGTAAGTAATAATGGTTCAATTATTCATTTCTTAACTTAACACTTGATAGATATTTTACACCTTGGTAGGCAGCATTATGATGGTGGAAATAATATTAAATTAATACAATGACAAAGCCTTTCAGAATATTTTTTTAATTTTAAAGTAGTGAAATATCTTTGTTTGGCATAGTCAGGTTAGGTCAAACCTGTTCATACATGTAGGCAAAGAAGATTTCAATTAGCATTCAAAATGGTGTGAAAACTGTAAATTGGTTACTTAATTTGTCAAGTGTCATCAGATCAATTTCATGAGAAAAGATTATTATGAGAAAGGTCTAGAAGATTATCTCTGTGCTCAGTACATTTAGTATTACGTGCAAATATAATTGTTTTCGGAACATTTAATGGAAATACAGATTAGGGAAGGAACTATGTTCACCGATTATTCACGCATTGTGATTCATTCTCATAATTTGGTGGGATTGTTTTGGAAAATCGTAAATATACAACTGAAACAAAAATTTAGAAATTATGATAGTACACTACTGATAACAAAAAAGGGCTCATTTATTTTTCTAAGTCCCACGCTCTGACCAGTTTTGGATTTGTTAAGTTTGCAACGCCTCTCTCCTCCTCATTCCCCTTCGAATGGGGAAGACTCGTTCGACCAATCGTAGGTCTATTTGAAACGGCGTCCATATTTGGAAGACATCGTGCGGCGGGTAAATCGTAACGAGATAAAATGTTTCATTACACCACTATTAAAGAAATATTTTGTATTTTTTTATTATACACATTTTGGAATTCTATAACAAAAATATTCTGTATATTCTTGACTTCAATAAACTTTACCATTCTCTATATTTAAACGACACATCTCGAGATTCGTTGTCTCACAAGGTCTTCATAGACAATGTAAAAGATATTAGAGTTTCTGTAAAAATCGTTTGCGCAATACTGTGATAAAATATAATTTTTAACAGAATTTTAATATGATTGCAAGATATCGTATGGAATTGGTATAATTCGAATCACAAGTTACTTATAAATATTCATATAATTTCTTATATTTATATAGTGAAGTAAAGAAATCAAATCTCATTGCCTACGAGTGATGTGTATTGTCGAAAGTAATTTCACATAATTTGCGATTCTCTTAAGTTTTTCATATATGTGAAAAGGAATTAAATGAATATAGAAAACGTTTGACTAAAATATGAACTAATAACACAAAAGTTTAATTCTCGAGTTATAAATAATATAAAATTACTTAAGGAACAAAAAAATTACATCTTCTAGTGACATATTTATCCACGATATAACAATTTGGTAGTAATCGTGCAACCTAAAAAAATAGCTGGTAACATATACTTGCCACCAACTAGATGGAAAATAATAATTCCCAAGTCTGTTTTGAAACTACCAGAAATTAATTTTAGATATTTCCTGTTATAGCATTTATACACCCTATTTGGGATTTAGCAAACATAATACACCATTCTGTTAGTGCGAACGAAAGAATCCTGGAAATATATAAACTATTTTCCACCCTTTTAAATATAAAATACGTAATAATACACTTTTCTACATAATTGAATTAACATTACAATTAGAAGAAAGATTGAGTTGCTCAATCTAATTATTGGAGATAAAAGTTTTTGCCTTTTATCACTTTAAGTTTTCCTTTTCAGTTTGTTTTCAGATCTACGATTTTTTTATTAATGTGTTCCTTAAAGGATAATACAGTCAAAATTACAAGACCTCTTCTAAAATAAGTGTTAGCCGTGGGATGTGATTTTCACTTATCCATCGAGTGAATTTAAGTAAGCTAGTAATTCACTCATGACAATATCTCACATTTTATTTCATAAATGTTTTTAAGGTCTTGTTCATCAATTACAAAAAAAAAATTCATTTATTTTTGAGCATCATCAAATGACGTATTATTATTCCTCTTTTTCAAAAATATTGTTTTCATTAAAAATTTAATTTGCATTCCTTCTTGAAAAAAAATCATACATCTAAGACGATAATCAATGTTGGCTCAAATTGTGATATTACGCACTTTGCTCTTCGTACTTGAAGGCATAATACGAAAAGACGAATCTATTTTCCTTAGTAAGTATGAAATAAATAAAAATTCCTGTTTGTATAAAATTTATTAATTAACTTAAAAAATAAATGTTCATGAATTCTTATTTGCAATAAAATAAAATAAATTTAAAATTTTTTGGTCACAAAATACTGTGACATAAATAATATAGTATCATGGGCATATATCTAAGCTATTTTCTCGATATGATAGAAATGGTTTCCCATACAGGAAATCCACCCCAATCGTGGAGTAGCCCTCCTGCAGGAAAGATCACAAGTCAGGGAGCCACATACCATCCTTAGATCCAGACAGTAAAGTGCTTGGGATTTTGAAAATCTCTGCGTAATGTGAAGTGCATGCCAGAGGCGTACCGTTGGTGCCATACTGCATATTTGAAAATAGTTTACTATTATTAACATAGATAACTACGAATAGATTCTTGAACACTAGTAGGTGATCCACATCTCCTTCTTTTATCAAGATGATAAAGACCACAACTATTATGTTTATTTTCCGTATATATTGATATTCACACTAGCCGGGAATTTATGTTCTTCCATTTCACCAAGGGATTGAGGGCACTGTGACATAAGCCAGCAGCCTAAGAACAATTACCGTACATTGATGAATGTTATCTCCTTAGATGAGAAATACCAGTCCTATTGAGGACATTCCAAATTAGAAGTGAAATCTTCCTGAGAGTAGGCCACAAGTCATTGAACTATATATCTTTTTTTCAAATGATAAAGAACTCAACCATTATGTTTAATTTTTCACGTATATCGATATTCACACGAGCCAGGTATTTATGTAGTTATTGCATTTCATCAAAGGGTTGTGGGAACTGCAACAAACCAGCAGCCTAAGAACAATTACCATCATTTGATAAATGCTGTTATCTCCTTATACGAGAAAATACCGGTCCTACTGAGGATGTTCCGAACAAGAACTGTAGTGTTCCTGAGAGTAGGTCACTAATCGGTGAGCTGTATCTCCTTCTTTTATCAAGATGATAAAGACCACAACTATTATGTTTATTTTCCGTATATATTGATATTCACGCTAGCCAGGCATTTATGTTTTCTTGCATTTCACCAAGGGGTTGAGTGAACTGCGAAATAAGCCAGCGGCCATAGATAAATTTTCGTACATTGAAATTAATGTCTTCGTCTCGTTGGATGAGAAAACACCAGTCCTTTGGAGGGTATTTCCAACAATATTTGAAGTCATTCTGAGAGGGACCACCATCTCCTTTTATGAAGATGATAAAATATCAACAGTTTATTTTAGTTCCCGAAAACGTCCTTCAATTAAAACAGCGCTCGGAGTCGTAAATGCGAAAAGGAGAGAGATGTATCTGTAAAATTAAAGTGGTGTATAAAATGGTATCGAATATGAAGCGTGGTACCTTAAGAAGTATGCATGTATCTTCATAAGAGAGCATATACCTGTCATTTTAGGGGGGAGCTCAATATTATGTTATGTTCTGCGTTTGCGAAGATCCAGCTTTCTGTGAGACATAGTGTTTTCTTAAACTAACCATATCTCTATAACGTTGCTCATATGTTGTGCATGTCAACGTATCACTAATGTCAATCGTGCATTTTCCTGAGGGCTCAGTGAACTGCGACATTAATGTGCTGCTTGTAGCATAATTCTTGTGCCTTGAGTGGTACCGTCAGATCTCGATACGAGACAACATTCGGTACATGCTCAAAATGTAGTAAGGGATAACCATAAATATAATGATCATTGGTCTGTGAACTATTTATTACTCATCAACAGTTCCAGAAGATGGAGTTAAACCCCATTTACTTATATCTTTTAATCAAATTTAGTGCATGACAATGATGTAGCAATGATGACTTTCTTTCATCATTGCAAAAGGTTTTAGTGGACTGTATTCAATTCTCTCAGCTTATAGTACAGTTGGCGTTAACAAAGAACTATGATGTCGCTTTGACCGCAGAGAATATGATTTTCCAATAAAAATACCTTTCGCAATCGTAAAAAAAAGCAAATTGATACATAAAATAATATCAAAAATAAATCTTTGATAAACTTGTAAAGGTGAAACGTTTTTTTCAGTATATAGAACGCTACAGTATAAGCAACAATGCAACACAATCTTTCTTGAAACATTTTAACCAGCAATTTTTTTAGCATTTTTTATTGCTAAATAGATAGCCTGGATGTAAGGATCAATTTTTATCACCTTAGCTTTTTTTTCACGTCGTTGATGCAGTTTGTTCTTTATTTTGTTTGCATATTTCAACGCGGATTTCTTTGTGTTAAAAGGCTCATTAGTCAAGAACTCTTGCCTTCGTCTCTTATTTTCTTTGTTCCCCTTTCCTCTTTTATATTTGACTGGTTCGATATCAAGATAATCCTCATCTTTGTCAAGTACCTCGTCAATCATTTCCTCATATGCGTTGAATTCAAAATCTTTTTCCGTCTGTTTCGTTAAATCCGTATTCTTCTCCTACTTGTTCCAAAACTCCCTGTTCAGTGTCCGAGCACCAGAGGAAGAGGCTTTCGATGGTGGTTGTGCGCGAAGACGAGGTGATATCTGAAATTAAATATTTCTCATTATACCTTATTCTATAGCATATGATTTGATCGTTTTGATTCATTCAAAATGAAGATACGCAAGAATGAACGAAACAGAAACATGATTTTGAAAGCACAGAAACAGAATTTTAAAACTGTTTCCATATCGCCGGACACAATCCATTCTGATGAGCGTAGGAAAGTAAGGAGGAGTCAACGTTAGTCTCCCTTTCCTTAAGCCACAGGAATAATTCTTTTCCTAACTTTGCATTGATATGACGTCCCAATTGAGTATTTTACTTTACTGTTCATTTCACTATTGAGATATGAAGTTTTTCTAATATTTTATATTTATTTAACATTTAAAACGTCTAATTAAAAAAATAATAGTTTCATGTTAAGAAATAGACAAACTATATTAAGACCATTTATTATATTAAACCGTTTTTAATTTTTGAATATATTATGTCTTTTAATATGAAATGGATTTTAATTTTTTTGTATGATATGCATTTTATATTTTAAGTCTAATATCAAAAAGTGTTTTAATTTTACATGGTTACATAATTAAACTGAACTTTAAATTATGTACTTGAAATAATTGCTCTTGAAACAAAACCTACAACACATAACGTCAGACCTCTAGAAATTGGCATCAAGCCATCACAGAGAAAAAACCACTTCATATTTGTTTTTGAGTACTCAGATGTATGAATTACAAGAAAAAAAAGAAAGAAAAAGAAAAGGAAGAAATTTCCATTCGCCGAAGCTTTGTGGTTGACCGCTTCAAGTAAAGTGGTCTTTCATTTCTCTCAAGTGTTTCAAATATTTAGAATTTTTACACTAAGTTACACATTACTTTAATGAAAGCACGTAGAGGGGAATATATTTTTGGTGATTGTCATAATTTGTAGTATTATTAAAAAATGCATGCATTAAATACAATATACATATTAACATTATAATAATTGTTAATCCATACTAATTTATAAATGTGGAAGTGCCTTTCTGTATGATACTTTTACGCAGCTAAATCACTTAAGTGATCGTGCTGAAATTGGAAAAGGATATAGTTATGATGTTTAGGAAGAACATAGATAAATTTTTATATTTTAAATGTTTGAAAAGATAGAAAATGATTTTAACGATGAATGTGAATGAAATTGAAAAAAACGTTATACTCGCTTACCCTGCCAAAACGGTTAGAGTTAGGTGACAACTACGCGTGACAATACTTTTCGTCTCTAAAAAAGTTCTATAAAGATGTCCGGGACAGCGTATGTCTATCTGAAAAGGTTAAAACTATGGAAAATATTGTTAAAAATAAGAGAAATAAATCAGTTTAAGAAAGTAATTTGGTAAGAAATAATCAAACACCATTAATTTTTGTTTTTTGTTTTTCGCACATAACGAAGATAAAAACATCTTTAAATCATAATATTCGGACAAATAGTTTAGGTTTTAAAATCGTTTTAATGAAATGGTCTATCCGTGTTGCCACCGTTGTGTCTTACCTCAGAAGAGAAAATTCCCCGACAAGTGGGTTTGTTCTACCTGAAATGCTAAGATGAATAGAGACACTTACGATGTGATGTCAGAGTTAGGGAATCATTGGGGTTAGAGATGTATAGGAGAAGATGGGTGCAAAGGGAGGGTCAAGTTATGAGAATTAATCGAAAAAGTTGGGTTTAAATTATAGATTTCGGGATTTTTCAGATAAACAAACATTAAAGTATTAGTTCAGCGCTTGGAGATTCAATACCCCTATCTAAGGGTGTAGTGGTGAGCTAGGCTAATTGGTGACGTTTCGATTGATTTGTTTTTGTCACGGATAACTTTACTTGCTTACTCAAGGATAGTTTCATCTACGGATTAATTTATTATTGCTTCTGGACGTGAAACTCAAAATGGTGTACACAATTAAGCTTTGATTCAAATTTGTATAATTATGATTGAAAAAATTAGGATGCTGTACATGATTTTAAAAAAACAGTAATTAAAAGTATTTTGATATATTTAGAAGATAGATTTCTCCATATTAAAGCAAAATCCCGGGCAAAGATAGGTAATCAACTAGATATTTATATAATAAACATACGTTACTGCGCATATATTTCTTTGAACTTTCTATTCTTCATCAGAATGTCCGACTCGTATTCTGACTCGGCATCATCGTAGTTCTCACAGAATGAGTTGCACACGAACATTCTCTTAAACGCACTTCTCCATCATTTGCCGAAGTGACGGGCACGATCCATTCTTATGTTCGTAAGATTAAGATGAACGTTGGAGCGTCAGGAGTCAGCATTCTCTTCCCTTCGCAGACAGGTCTCAGGGAGAATGCGTTTCCTAACAACGGATCACAATAACTTCCCAATTGCGTATTGTTACATTGTTGAACTTTTATAACTATTGTGGTATAAATTTTGTGACATTTTATGTTTATGTATCAATTAATTTTGTTTTAATTTTAGTTTTGTGTGTTATGCATTAAGGTGCAATACTTAGAAAATGTTATTTATTTAATAAGAAAATTTTAATTTTTACAAATATATTACGGTATAATATAAGCCTCAGTACGAAATTTATTTAAAATTTGTTGTATAATACATACATTATACTTTACGTTTAACGCTTTACGGTTAAATTTATTGTTTAATTTGTTGTGTAATATTTTCTGGGACTGAGTGATACTGATCGAATATATACAGGATCACATCTACAGGATCGAAGTTCTTCAGGATCAGTTCTACTGGATCATTTCGTGCATATAATTTACGGACGGAATAAATCAAACTGGTAATAAATTATTACTCATTAAAATATACTTAATGCACGCAGCAAATATAAAGCGCGACCGAGCATTCAATTTAATTTCTTGATCGTAAATTATTGTGAAACGACATATGCCATTCGCAAATATGCTGCTGAATTTTATTCTGACCGTCTGGAAAGAACGAGCTACTGGTATTAATGTACTTTGTGGTGCATTTATAAAGGAAATGAAGCAGTAAACGTAGATGGTGAAAATATTTCATTAAGGTATAAAACTATTGTAAACTAACCAATTGTGTGTCATGAAGAGAAATTAGTACTCTGAAATGAGCAAAAATAGGGGAAATAATTCAAAAAGTTTTGGAACTTTTTACCTTCGGTTTCACATTTATATGTGTAATGCTATTGCAATATAGAGCTTTTGATACTTTATAACTGAACAGGCCCGGTCTGGGCAACCTTAGACCAACATCTAGAGGGCTTGGGTGGACCAACATCTTGAGTGCGGCACCCACGGGTAGCATCGTAACAGAACTCTGGAATTCTGTTACGAGAGTCTACACCACATTACTTCTATCAATTTTACAACTGACGGTTTGTTGTGATTAACTTCATTATTTGCAAATATACGTTTATTTATTAAGTACGGGTAGACTTAAGGGAAACTATGAGTAACTTTTGAAACACAAAAGGAATTCAGCCATAACTATGGTTGCGAGAAGCAACTTCTTTACCCCACAGATCCGATCTTTCATGTTGCATGTCCAAGAATTGTTTCTTTAAATTTGAAGGCTCCAACTTTGAATATTTTTGCCGCTACTATTTTATACTTTCGTTTTACTCTATCTCTACATTACCTTTCTCTGTGCAAAAGAAACAATCTTTTTTTCAATTCGAACGACTCCAATGGACGCAGAGCGAGTTCAGTTTCGTCTTTTGTCATTTCTTTCAGATAACTGACTATATTTCTTTCTCTAGTGTAATATGTTAGGTATAACATTATGCAACCCGATGCTTTTCACTGTCTGAAAGTGCTCATGTTTCCCGTTTCCCTGACGTTTACTTGATGCAATCAAAGTCATGAGGTCCTTTGAACTCGTACGCGTCATTTTCTAGCAATAGCAGAAGCTCAAATTTTATACATACATGTTCACTCCACTGCTCTAAACCTACATAAAAATATATTTGTTATTGTTTTATTAAATGAGGCATTCAATCTTGTACACACAAACACGAATTATCATATATTTGTGGAACGTTCTTGTTCAGATAATAATACTCACGATGCGCGCTGAACTTGCATTAACCCATTAAAGGTTATTGGTAGAGAAAAGTTGAAAGAATATTTCTCTTTCATAAAAGAATTAAAAATTTAAGTATTCTACTCTAATATGATATAAATAATATTCCATAAAGAGTGTAAAAGTCCAATTTCAGTTTGTTGAAGCTCGAAAATTTTTTGTGGCACGGTTCATCGTTAATAATATGCATATTATATACTTTAGTTAGTGGGATGCTTCGATATATTTTGCATGAGATTACTTTTTATTTTTTCATGTTACTACAAATCGTATTGTACCGTTTTCGTTTTCATAACCCGAAATCTATTATTCTTTTTGAAAGATGCACACCTCTGAAATCTATCGATCAATACACGGAAAAAGTATTTTATACATTGCTGAAAGAAATTGCTATGAAATGTTTTATGAAGCCAATTGCCTAAAACAGAACTATGGCTATTGTTAGAGGAGAAAGTAGAATCCTCCAGACAACATAATACGATTGCTAGAAAGAATTCCATAAGCAAACTCACACGGAGACTTCGCAGATCTCAGTACGTGGAAATCAGGTTTTTCTTCGTATCTCACTCTACCAATTGGGAAAAGATAACTCACAGCACCAATAATACTTAAACGCTAAATAAAAAAAAGTAATGTAATATGTGCATTTATTGCTCATAATAAATCAGTAAAAAGAAAAATTAAATTAATACAGTAGAAAAAAGAATTAAAGAAAAATAAGCTCAAGAAATTTCTTAAAATAGTTATTCCACCAAATATAAATATCGCCTCGAGAAGTCACGAATAGAACATGTGTCCACCATTCTTATTTCTTCTTTCAACAAATATTACATAAGAAAAATAGCCAAGTAATTATTAAAATACTAAGCATTCAGATTAAAATACTTGAAAATGTATTAAAAAACCTCATGAAAAAAAACGGTAAAATAATTTGATATTCCGTTTTGCAACATAGGCTGAAAATGAGTTAGTCTTTTTAAATTTGTTTCCGAATAGAACTTTCCATCCACCAGTTAAGAAACACATTTTGAAGCGTTAAATCATGACAACAAGCACCCAGAATTCCAAGCTAACAAAGCGCTCGCAGGGAATGTTGGACGAAATATGTGCGGGACACCCGGTCACCTTCTATTCGCACTGAAACCCGAGTTTTTCGATCGAAAATCGTGTTAAAGCTGCTATTTTGTTGTGTAGCACTAAATGTTGATACATAGTTTCTTCGAGGTTCTAATACGCCAAAAGCATAATTTCTTTATCCAAAGTATGACAAAATTAGAATTGTAATTTTGTAAACTACCCCCTGAATGGAGTGCTTATATCTATCGAACCACTGGACTTCACTCAAAAATGGTTATTTTTTGTAGGAAATTTAATGAGGAACGTTTTGCTATATAAATAGCTTTCTCGAAAACCTGACCATTTTACATCAAATCGGTAAAAAACCTGCAAACATGCACATTAAGTGTGACTTTTAGGGTGTGACTCCGAAAATTTTTGGGGAAAGTTAATAGCTGTAAACAATACTACATTCTACACCTAATTAGAAAATTTCAAAACTTTACGAATTATTTCCCCTAAAGTGCCTGTTTTTTGTCTTATTTCAGTGTACTAAATAGATTTCGTAATATTAATTATTTATCTGTAATTTCTAGGGATTAGGTACAATTTTTAAAAAAATTAAAAAATTATCTTTAACCTTGCTAAATTACCGTTAAATGAACAAGAGGAGAAGAAAGATTCCTATTATTTATTCTTAAAACAGTGTCTGCTTTTTGATGGTCGTTTCTGAAGAAAATATTAATACTTAGAGCTAGGGTTGGGAAGGAAGAGACGTGAACATAAAGTAAAAAGATCGATATTAGTGTTGAGTCCATTGTTTTTGTGTATTCTGAGATGACTAACCGTATTTCGAATGACATTATGTACCCTTCAGACCAGATGAGGAGCACGACGCCCCCTGGAGGCGGTGGTTGGGAAGATGGAGATATGAAAAATAATATAAAATGTCCACTAAGAAAGGATTTTAAGAAAGTTTTCCCTCAAGGGAATGAAATGGGAAATCAAAGATTTCCAAAACCTTTTTCTCATTTACGTCTTTTGAAATAAGGGAACACCAGTTCTATCAAAAATCCAACATTATTGGATGACATTCTCACTGGATATCAATGGGAATGAGAGAAAGAACAAAGTTGCTGTCACATTACGAAATTTACGTGAGCAAAGCCGTGGGACCTCAGCTAGTTATTTATATTATCTCGAAAAATGCGTGTCAAAGCGACAGTTTTATCGAAGAATAAATAAGGTTGTTTGATATTTCTAGTGTTATTTACTCTAGAATAAATTGTGAATGCTATTACAAGAGGTTATTTGTCAGAAGGAATGCGAATAAAAATTCAAATATGTACGCGAGAGAAGCCAAGAATATTAAGCAAGTTTGTCTAAAATTATGCAATTCAAACAATGCTAGAATAAATGATAACTAAAGCCAGATGGGGTCGACAAAGAAAATGATGATAAGCTGGACATTTGAAGCACATTTTAATGACTTAAATGATTGAATACTGTGTTGTGATAAACTGAACTATGATTAATATTTTAAATCTCAAACTCACCATTAAATGATTCTAGACATAGTCGCAATATCATCACCTACCTGAAAAAAGAACAAAAATGAAGAACATTAAAAACTATATATAAAACCTTCAAGTTGGAATAGCATATTCATATTAACTAAATGTGTCATTTCGCAACCTATTTGTTGCACTTTACATTTACCTTTTTGATTTTGAAAATTAATTTAAGCAATCACAAAAAATCACAGACATAGAAATATTCTATTTTAACTTTGCTATTATCTCCGTAGGAGAAATAATTTTGATATCATTTGTCGTTCAGCGCGATAGTTAGTGGGCTGATGTTTACTCATAGTCTACGAACCAATGACTGAAATAGTCATTCCTTTAAAAATGAAGGAAGAAAAGTACTATAGGCTAGTTGAGAAAGTTGATAATTATGCGATTAAATGTGATCTGGAACGTTATATCTTTAATATTCGTATGAGTATACTTCTGTTTAGGATTTCTCAGAACAAGTAAAATGAAAAGGGTAGATGAGGAGCGTAGTTGTATAACATTCAACAAATGACCGTATTCATTGTGTACGGTCAGGTGAAAACTACGACGAACTGGAACTCGAACCTGGGACCTCCTATTGCAGTCGTAAGTGTGCCGTGTCTGCCACCATCCGCCTCGACTTCCAAAGCACGTTTACAACATCCTCCTGGCCTCTGATATGGTGAACCTGCGTCACACCCCAAACAGGTGATAAGTGAACGGGTGATAAGTGTCGAGGTGGGTGGTGCAATGGCAGCGCTCCGAAGTAGGAAGACCCGGGTTCGAATTCCAGTACGTCCCAATTTTTACCTGGCCGTAGACGATGTAAACTTTTCTCCCCGAGTAGGTACTCGGAAGTTGGGAGTTTACATGACAGTATACATCACTTGGGATTATCCATGTTAATTTCAAATCAAATGAGCGTAATTATTGTGTTTAATTTTTTGTGTAAATAACATGAATAGCAAAACAAGTGGTAGCGGGCAGCAAAAAAAGTGAAGGAAACGGAAAACCCCACTCATAGTCTTCTCTCTTCTCTATGTTGAGAGCAGGATATACTCTTCTCCATGACTAGTCCGGTAGCTCCTCTCAGTGGTGAATACACATTGATTAACGAGACGGACGTAATACATAAAAATTACAACGTCATAGAATTTTCCATACACTAACTCAGTTTTAGAAATAGAAGTTTGAAGATTCAGTTGAATCCAAATAACATGACCGATAAACTTTAAAGAAATTGTAAAATGTTTAAAATATTCTCTCACATCGAAAGGTAATTTAGCATGCATATTTTAAAATGATGGATGGTTGAAACATTCGTAAAAACTTCACGTAGTTCTTTCCGTTATTTTTCACAGTCTCTGGCCTAAAAAATGCTAGGAGATAATCCAACAAATTTCCGTTTTGCACCTGGAGTTGACGCTGGTCAGCAAAACAAAACACGTATTTTTCATTGTTTAAACAAATTTATATCTGGTTGTTCCTATTCATGAGTTTACGCTGGCCTTCTACGAATTAGGTAGTTTTAATTTCCAAATGGCCGAAATGAATATTTCATTAGAATACGTTCGGAAATATTATTGTATTTCGAATTATCCCCTGAATATTTAAAGAGAATGGGGATTTAAAATGTTTTTTTAAGCTATACGGTCGTAATGTTTTGTCCTTTTATACTAGCACTGCTTTATATGATTCACCGTTGACAAAAATGAACAATATCTGACATACGAAGTATTGGTTTCTCTTTCAGTCCATGAACTCTTCCCCGAAACACACGGAACGTAGTGCTTTGTCTCGTATCTACAATAGGTCAAAATATGTTAGTTTCTAAAAATGGATTACACTACTCGATATTAACGTCGTTCCTTTCTACGTGAAATAAAATTACGTTTCTCGTGGGTTCCAACGCGGTATTGCTATACATATGCGAACTGCGCTCAATTATTCCATACCGAAAAAAATGATTCTTGCTCATCCTCGTGTTTTCACATTTCTGACTCCCAACCAATTTGTAGAAACCTGTAACTAAGGAACCCAAGTCAATGGATATTTGCTAAAAACTCTTACGTGGATATGACGATGAGGCGAAGGCCTAAAATGTGAAATAGGAATAATTAAATGAAGATTTTCAAGAAAACACGGAAATATTTTGTTTGTCAAACATTGAATTTGCATTCTTTGGCCTTTCACCATCTGATAAAGTTCTAGTGACCATGGTATGTATATTCATCACAATTGATTACTGCTGTCCTCTACCGGACACAATATGAACTATTAGATTTTTGAGGTGTGATTATACATGTTCTGTGGATTAGTAAAATTGTTCAAGTTTTTTAATGATTAAATTAACGTTGAAAGGAAATATTGATCAATTAACGAATTTCCCGCTCACTTTGAAACAGATTTCTGCCAAACTGTAAACATTAAAAAATCTATATTTTTTTAAAATATTGAGTACTTTCCGTGAACATGCAAAAGAAATTTACGGAACTTCAAAAACCCTTATTAAAATTTCATTATAAAAAGACCGGGGGAAGTATTAACTATTGTTATATCTATCAATTTAATGCGCAATAAACTCAGTGTTCATTATATTATGAATTACTAAGTTACTATATCATGAACGTATATTATATTGTAAAATATTAATGTCGCATTCTTAAAATCACAAAAACATTTGTGTTACTTTACCTGTTCCGATGTTCTTTGTATATTACTGAGCTCTTCATTTCACATCAACAGTTACTATACTTAACTGCTCATATATGATAAAAATGCTCTTATCTGTTGAACTTCGTAAAAGAATCATTTTCAACCATACAGAACGAAAATAAATCACATTTGACATCATCACTGTGAATATATCGTGCATTACATGAATGATGGGTAGTAGTAATGTTCAAATTCGATAAGTTCTTCCTGATCTGAATATTTTATACCAATTGATGAATATAATAGTAATAAATAGTGAACTGTCAAGAAAGGGAGACATACACTACAGACAACACTTCAGAAGAATATTTTTCGTTCATTTTGATTCATCGAGACATATCTCATAAAATTAGCCCCTTAAAATCGTTTTAAAGGAATCAAACTTTATATGTTATAACGGTTTGTAATTAAAAAATTTGATATTAATGGCATTTATGAATAAATTTAAAAGGATAGGTCAGTTCAACTTGCCAAATTTTTGGCTCTGACTGCCACGTGAACCGGATATCACAATGATGATAGTAAGTCTTACATTAATAATATAATAGATTGGTCAAGAAGTAAAAATTTAAAAATGTTTTTGCGGTGTGTTGATGTTGAACCACAAATGCCTGAAAACGATCATAGGTATTGCTGCGGTAACTCGCGAACTGCAGCAAGAAGTTCAACGGTCGCCACACAGACGGCATTGTATCGATGATCGTTTCAAACCGCTCGTTTGCCTTTAAATTATTAGTTTGGTTATTGCTGATAATGTGCCACAAGTCACGAAAAGCCACGTTTAATCATGTGGGTGGTTGACAAAGTGCTGAAATGGTGGCAGGGGACATGGGCAAATGTTGGGTTCGAGGGTGATTTCAGCCATCGGTAAATGGAGGGTGTTGATTGGCTGACTTCCGTTTCACAAATTCATTGTCACTTTCATCGCGCGTTGACGGTCGCACCGATAGCTCATTTCCCGCAAATACACGAAAGCACTTCAGGGACGACTATCGGGGCTAAAAAAGTGATGACGTTGCAGTGTAGCCATGGTTAATAAACTATGACAATGATTTTGTAATCTAAAATCTAATTAAATGAGAGGGAAAATTTGTTGCGAAACGTAAATTATTACCTGTCATCTCATTTCTTTGAACTTGTATTATTAGCTAAGGAAATCATTCAAACAGTTAAGAATATTTCTATTTCACATTATTTTATGCATGTTTTGTACATGCAAGCGGCTAATAATGACAATTTTTCAACATCAAATAATGTGTACTAAAGACACATAATCTATATATTAAGTGATTTATTAATCATATAACTATTTTAATACACAATAATAGTACTTTTCGTTTTGGTTAAAAGAAACAAAAGGAGATTTAAAAACAACCCATTCATTGGTGAAAATAGTTTGACTTCTACAAAGGTAAAATAAATACTTCAACCACTTGAAGTTACAGCAGAATAAATGTGTCTTAGTATATCCATATAGCATTATCAGTTAGGTTTTTAATGCGAGAACAGTTTGTTTGTATTTTTGTCCACCTTTCACGTGGATCAAATTAAATAACTTCATCTAGTAAGAATAGGTTAATTAATTTTATTATGTATTAGAAGTGCACTGTATCACAAAAATAAAATCCTCAGGAATATTAAAGGAATGAAACGTCTAACGTCTTGCTGGAAGATATTTGTGTGTAATGAAAAATATATCGCAATGCCATGAATAATATTTTATAGACAGACAAGCAAAGGGAAATCTCCCATCACTACCATGACAACGATAAGTTACTGAGCAATATGAGGAGCGTAGTCTCTACGAGGCCACCTCAGAGGTATTTGGGTGTAACAAGTTGAATGAAAATGGAAGACGGACTTGGAAGGCGAACGGGATGGCGCAGTTGATTAGCGCATGAGCGCGATAAGCTCAAGGTCCTGAGTTCGAATCTCGATCCCATTTTCATTTAACATAACATAATTTATCTGTTACCCGGCGGTGAGGTTCACCGCAATATAAGAGATTTCTAAGTGTCTATTTATTATATAACTTTTTGTATAAATATTAAATCCGGCACTATCCTTGGGTCCTTGATCGGAATTGATGGGAGGGTCCGTTGCTTGTTTCCAGAGAATGACTCACTGTAATAACCCCCACGTGGTACAATGCATTTGCATTTCTTTTCTTAATATTAAAATTTATTTATATATTTTATATCATACCGTGTATGAATCCGTCGCAATAGGAACTAATGTTAATTGGTGGAACAGTGCATTTAGATTTCAAGTCTCTACAGAGTCTTACTATCTTTTTGTTTCAAGTCAATGCAACATGAATGAATCCCAAAATATGAGCGCAAATGTGAAATAACTTAAAATGGTTAATAAATTTAGTGTAGTTTTAGATTGGTTTTCATTCAACCAACACTAGCCTACCGCCCAACTCCTACCTCCTATCGCTCCATGTAGAAAAGTTTCAATAGCACGCTTCATTTCCCATTTACAAATACTACATTCAACAACAAGCACCAGAATAATTGATTTAATTTTCATCAATCGAGGCAACAATGTGCTTGGTTATATTTACACATTTTTCTTTAATGGGTTTTGTATACCGTCCCTATCGTTCTGTAATTCACGTGTCAATTTTACGACAAAAAGATAGATGTAGAAAAATATTCTGTACAATTCTACGAGAACAAATATTTATTATTACTTATGATCCCGTGTGAAAATTTCTCAGTCATACTGAGAGTTTCTATCAGAAGGCTCACTGTACAGTTTTCGTGGGCAGGTAACCTGTCAGGCAGCTTGCTCCGTGTAAACGGGCCTTAATTGTACAAATAATGAATACACAACCTTTATCCAGTATTTCGTTTTTGTGACAATGAAACCTAGTAAATTAACAACAAACGTTGACTTCGAAGTTAACGAGCCGGGGGTATCGTAACCTGATGCACTTTATGAAATTCCTATTTTCTTTTTCGTTATCACTACAAATGGTAAGAAGCGTCGCCTGGAAAATATCTTAGGAACTTGCTCAATTCAAATTTAAGTTGTACTTAAAAAGTTACAAAAAACAGTAGAAAGAGATAAAGAGTATGATAAGTTCGAAGAAAAAACCTTTAAGAGTATATCTCATTTGTAGCAATTGGTAAAGAATAACGGGAGAAAAGTTTTTATAAAAAGGTACTTTCTAAAAATAGGATAAAGCGATTTAAATTAAGACCTCGTTTCTGATAGAGATATCACAAGATACACATAACGATCCATTTCCTTCTCTAAAATGAATCTCATTCGAATTTGTCAGTTTGATTTCGCCTATCAACAACAATACCATTCATATCTCTGTTCTCCAATCTCCAAACGATGTGCCCATCTCATAAACGCCCATGAACTCGTAATTCCACTTACCAATTTCACCCTCTCTAGGCTTTCACTTCAATTACATGTAAGCTCCCAGCTGCATCATAGTGACAAGGATGCTATTACCATCAAGGTAATGATTCGCAGCTTCATAACACGCTATGTTCATAATTTCAGATTTCGTCTTGTTCCATTTGCTACATATTCCCTTTCATATTTACATCTGCTTCGATACCAAAGTATTATCGTAGTTGATAGTGGGAAATTATCGTAGTTGATAGTTATAAATCTATGATAGATCAGTAGAAAGTAAAAATAAACTAAATTTTCATCTTTCCATGACAGCTATTGAATGTTATTATTTTGTTTTACTTTACAGCATACAACATTATATTATGCTCTTTTTGTTTCTTTATCGGTATAATATTCAGTATTTCAAGTTATATATGAAGTTGAACAGTACTTTATTACTTTCGCTGAAATATCGAAAAATTTTCTCCTATCACTTTTCGTGTAGAAAAAAAGGATGTTATACATGAAACATGCTGGGTTATTGCAAAAATGTCTACAAAACTGTGTGTTAAAATGATCAGTCCGATAATGTATGTTACGCTTGTTACTAAAAGTAACATGAAATGTTTCAGTTCAGTAATGTTGGCCAGTATTCCAAGAAGTTGTATCTGTACCTTATTTTAAAATTTTATTCTGGATAATTATTATTATTATTTACCATATTCTTCTAAAACTTGTTTAAGATTATCTCGTCAGGTTTTAAGTCAAAAAGTAAGTTCTCACCGACATTACCACCCTTCAAGGTGTGATCCGAGATTTTCTACAGACATTTTTCTTTTTATCTCTTAAAAATATCCCAATATTTATTTCATTTCCCTAAAACGTTGATTTAACTTTAAAATACTTCAAATACATTTATCTCACTGGAAATTTATAAGTAATCAAAATATTTTGAGAAATTTTACTTTCCTAGGAGATTTAAAAAACAAAGATAAAAACTGTTATGATTTGAACTTAAATATCTTAAAACCTACTTGTCACATTTCCCCTTGTTTCTGCTTAGATATATCGTTTATCCATAATGCGTTGAGAACAATTTTAGTTTCTTTTTTTTATTTAATAAAAAATTCAATAAAACTAAACATGTAATACAACCTAACAAAGACGAATAAATAATTTTGAGTCCTCGTTTTGGTACTTCACGTCACAGGCAGTCTGCAACCAAGAAATTTGGGAGATTATAAGATTTTACAGTAAGGAAACTGAAATTACGCATTAGTTCGCGAGCATATGACTCCATTCAAATAGATTCATTAACGGTTCTGTTGTCATTGACAAGACTGCATTCGCAGATCACGCGTCACACATGTTATTGAAAGGCAAAAGTGTTTCGCTGGGAGCGAAATTTTTTTGACTAAATTAACAGGTCATAAAGGATAAGAGTTAAGTCTACTTTTTTAGAGCACAATTAAGAACAGAATATTAGTTTTATTATTTAGTGTTTAGAATTGGCAAATATTGGGAAAATATTCAATAATCATGCTATATTAAAATACATTTCATTAGCTTCTAAATTACCGATAAACATGAAGACGCTCACTCACACATCGTCTATGTCATAAGAGAATATTTTTTCTGCATGAATACCTTATACATTACACTATAATGAACCCTGAGGTACTTGTAAGATAAAAGTGCAATGCTATTGCACAAACGAATTGAAAGTATATATGTACACAAGTCTTGTATGCATTACAGTAGTGACGATCTGATGGTCGAGATGTAAAATCTTCGTACTTTAATTATTTGTCTAAAATTGAATTTTGATTATACCTATCAAATGATGCATGGTTGCATTACTATACTCGTATATAAGGTTTTTTCAAAGCGTGTTAGTGAGTTGCGCGGACTTGCGAAGTTGCGGATCCTACTAAAATTCGCTCCAGACACTTGGTCTACATCAGCGCTTTACATTTAAAGAATTCGAAGGAGAGAAAAAAAAAATTATTCTCCTCTCATTTGATACTACTCTAAATAAACAGTAAATAAAATATATGGGATAAAACATCCATTATACAGAAAATGGAAACTAATGCTATACGTTTCCAAAATTTAAAACGAAATTTATCACTGCAATCGATCTGTGACACAAACCAAATAACAGTTTAAAAAACAACTCAGGGAGATTAGGATACATAAGAATATTTTGTGTCAAACTTTCATAAAATTAAATGTCACTTTTCTCCATAAATTGTGCGGAGTCCTTCAACGATGTGCTCATATCCCTGTGCTATAAAGGCAAACGCCCCACAAAAGAGAGGGACAGCGTAGTGGCCATTAAGAGATAACGCCTACCCATCAAGCCACAATACCGTAGTCCGAGCGTGGCATTAGACCGAGATGGACCGAACATGACCTTTCCAGAAATGGTCATGGAGGGTTGGTAGCAATGAAAAGAGCGTGATTGGAGCAGAGTGATTCCATGATTCCTGATGGGTAATCCGAATCTGTGCGGGGATCGCATGCAGATAAACGGAAATGAAATTGGGAAGAAAGAAAAGTATTCTCGCATCAAAATATTTTATTTATGTGTACTAAATAAACCTCATCTCAAAAAGAAAAAAAATAAAGGAATTTTCATGCTAAAATAATTTGTAAAAACTTTATTTTTTATTATTTATTACTATTTATGCTGTTTACATCCGTCATACTTATATTATTTAATTATTAAATTTTAAGAACTTCTCTGATTAATAGTAAAAGTATGATTGAAATATATTTTAGTCTTAAAAAGATCAAGTAATTTAATTACCGCTGTTTAATTCTTATTATTTTTCTAAGACATAAGACTCATACAGGAATGTTTCATTCAGTCGACTTGAGGGACATACATTGAAACGTAAAAAAATACATGGGAATCTTTATAATTATCATGGTTATAACATGAATTTCTGTAGTCACGAAAAATTGTTTATTCATTATGGCCAACTTATCGTTTATATACTATCTTGAAGGTTTGTTATTATAATCACTTAATATAATAGCAACTCTGCCAAAAACATACCTTGCCACTCAAAAATATTTCTCCCCACATATTTGACATAATGTAACAACCTCGACAACTCATTATCTTTCCCAAGAGCTGAAAAATTGTATTCGAATATTTGGAACTTAGGAATTGAGAAAAAGTATTACCTTGGCTTGCAAAATGTGGTAAATGTATGATGGCCAAATGTAAATAATAACAACATATTTGACAAAATTATATTGTAATTGGCCTGATTTTCAATATTATGTACTTTAATATACTGTACTTTTGTACTTTACCGATAATTAACAATTTGAGACACAATATATTCTCATTAATTTAAAATTGCAATGCCTAAGATATATTTTTAATAACATTTGTTCAATCTCTGTCATTTTTGTTTCTCTGTATATACCTTTCATATTTTTAACTTTTTGTTGTGTGATTTTTTTTCTATACTTTTGATACTCTGTGATTCTGTGCCTCTATACCAATATTGTAAATATTCTGTGTATTAGTGTAGTCTCTGTTCCTTATTCCTTGATTTTGTACAGACTTTTGTTCCATTTTCTGTGATTTGTGTGAACTTTTCTTCTAATTTTCGACG
Source organism: Laupala kohalensis (assembly GCA_002313205.1). Classification (NCBI taxonomy): domain Eukaryota; kingdom Metazoa; phylum Arthropoda; class Insecta; order Orthoptera; family Trigonidiidae; genus Laupala; species Laupala kohalensis. The sequence goes on along the minus strand of NNCF01130849.1, from coordinate 389,592 downwards.
TATTAACGAGTTACAATTATTCTTATCGGTAGTTGCCTGATGATGACCCACAGCCGAAACCGAAACGTTGTAAAAGTTAATTTAATAGAAAATAAATTGGGCCTCTGAAAGTATGGTTGTTTCATAGGCAAACAAATGAGATAGTACTTAATATTGCATATAACTAGTATATAATTGAGTTCTAAAAATTAGAATGAGTATATTTAATATATTTGACAACGCTTTTTTGTAAATTTTCGTTAAAAATTAGTTTCAATTGTGATTAAATAAATGTGAACGAAGACGATTATTTTCATATATTTGAATGTGCTCTAGAATGGCACGAGTACTGGGAGTGACGTGCGCTATTAATACGAACCCCTACAACTCCAGTGCCTCCCCAACCAGAGACTAACGTTGCTTACATTGAAGCCATTACACATCGTCACTGTGGCGCGAAACATAAACAGAGTTTAGCACCCAGGGGTGCCACACACAATTCTCTGGAATCCCATTGCAGCATCTTGTCCACGAGTTCGATACACGAACAAGGGGCATGAGGACGCGTTGAATTAGAATAAAAGGACCCAAAGGGATCTGGATAATAATGGATTCTATATGACTATTGAGATTAAGGGTGTTATAACATTTATTTCTCATGGAGAGAAGTTTATAAAAAAAAATCACATCTTTGAACGCCGTTTTCCATAGAACGTGGTATAATTATATTACTTACAAACACTGGTATCTGTCCAGAGAAGTTTTTCGCAACTTTTCTCAACTTAGGCGCACCCTTGGAAAAAATAAAAATCTTACGATAATTTCTTATTTATTTTAGGATACGTTTCTGTGATACTAGCATAAAAAGTAGTCAACTACACCCACAGCACACTTCTTCGAGTGAATTTCGGAGTACATCAAACTGATTATAAGAGGGCATGGTCCTATGAAAGCACTAGGAGATCGTATTGCAGAAAATTCCTGCGATGAAAGATAACGAAGCATTAGATATTGGAGATATCTTTAACCAAACCCTTAATGCTCTAACATTATTGATTCTATTATCTTACTACAACCTCAAAGCACTATTTTAGAATGGTACTTTGCAAGATGGTGCATTCGTTGTTCAAGCGGGTATAGAAACAAGGAACCGAACCGACACAACGCTTCAGTGTCTGATATTAGTTTGCTGAAGCGTTCTGCTATCTGGTATCGATCCTTTCGCCCTTAGGGAGAACTGAAACTGTTCGCTGAGATTGGAACGTGTAGCAGGGAGATGGATTTTTTTGTGAGTTTTATATCAGACTTTAATAACTCAGTAGAAAATCCATAAGCCGCTGATTGTTACCAGATTTCTAGAAGCATTTATAACAAATCCAAATTCAACCAATAGCTCTAACTACTGTCAACAAAACACAATTCTCAGCATAAAATTTGTAGAATATACTTAAATTTCTAAGTCTCAACAATAACACTTTTCTCACAATTGACTGACAAATTAAGTTTATATCAATCGTTGATCACATTTGCAATTCTTGATTTTGTTTTTGTCTTTTATTATATAATAAAATCTTTTGTATAGTTTTTACACTGTTGAAACCTTACAAGGCTCTCTTTGTTATCCTCAGTTGTTAAATTACATAGAGAAGATTTTCCTTAACACAATTTAATTTGCGAAGCAAAGCGTTTGTTTATTATTTCAAATTATGCTTATTTATTTGTTGAATATTATTACAAATAATTGGTTTTGATTAACTGAAATTTGTTTATTGGTCTTTGCCAATACTGAAAAAGGAGACTAAAAATCCAATAGGGAGAAAAATGAGGGAAAATCGAGAAAATGATTTCTTAACTGTTCATGTTTATTTACTTGAGAATCCCTTTTCCATAGATGAATACAACATCTAAAGGTATGCACGTCTTTTTAGTTATGTTTTAATATTTGATGCCAGTTCATAAAGATTCTTTGTTTCAGAGGATTATAAGAGCGCTTTCTTGTGGTTCTGTGATTTGGCTATAATAAGAACTAATATGTGGGCAGGTCCATTTTTTCCATTATTTTAACACCTCAAAATAATAGCTTCATGGTTTACTATTGAAAAAAAAATTGTAATTTAAATAATTGAACTATAAGAATCTACGTTGATATATCTTAAACTTTACCATGTCCTTATTGAAAAAGTTTCCTTCATAAGATATTCTGCAGCATATGTGAAGCACTTTCATGGTGAAATGCTTCTCAATTTCTCTCTCAGTCGATTTTGAATAGCTTTTCCTCAACCACCAGGTCTCTTAGCTATTCTTTGTGTGTTTACCAATACACTCGAGCGAAAGGTTGTTAGGGTCAAGATTTTCTCACGAAACTCAAGCGTGGAGGAAAAGAATGAATTCTCGCCCAATGCCGAAAGAAACGGTGGACGAAATGCAATGTTTTTTTCTTCTTTTCTTCTTACCTTGATGTACTTTCGAATGTTGGATTATTCCGCCTTCTCTTATACTCGTTCCTTTTCCTCTATTGCCCAACTATCTTAATTTCTCTTACGGTTTTCCCTCTTTTTCTAATCACATCCTCTATTTATCCTTTCCATCCTCTTCATGGTCATCTTCCTCTCATTCTCTCTGGTCTAACTTGCCATACTTGGGCGTTCCTAAAGGATATAAAATGTATACTATTTATGTAGAAGCAATATTAACCTATATATTTTTTAGTCTTGACAACATTAATTTGGGGTACAATTTATGGTGCGGTGAATTAAAAAATTACTTAGGGCGTAATTGATACTCGAAAGAAGATTAAGAATGTCATTAAATATTTATTTGAGAATAAATGGGAATTTTTAAGGAATATATTTAGTGAAAATTATGAGACAATATATGCCACAGAAAATAAAAGTTTTGATGCTTAGTCGACAACATTTATTATTGAAGAGCTATGATTTATTTTAAAGAGATGAATAGACTAATTCTGATATGATTAAATATTATTCTAATGTTTCAGGGTAGATCTTAACAAAGCATATGATTACCAAAAATATTTATTTATTCTCTGACTGATGGTCAGAGTTTACTTCATGAGACCTTCTCTCCCATATAAACATGCTTGGGATGAAGGAATTAGGAACGTGAGAAGTTTATCAGCCGAAGAACTCAATACCAAACAGAAATTGATTTACATATTACGTTTTAATACTCTATTATGTGGTGAGTTTCAGGTAATGAGATATGCTCTTCTACCAAACCGTTTGATTTGGCTAAGGCATTGGAAGGAAATATGTTGAATTGCCGCGGATGTAAGGTACCGAACCGACATTGATCTGGAGTAGGTTAAGGATATCCATAATTCTTTCCATTAATAGCTATTCACTTTACATCCTTTTTCTAATTAAATGGAATAGTTCAATCATTTAATAAAATAATACGTTTGTATAAATTGAATTATCTGTTTAAAATAACTTCATTTATAGTGTCATTAATAATTTTGTTACCACTTATTTCAGTTTTGAGTGAATTTAAGAGTAATATTTTCCGAATAATAAATTGTTAACAATAAATTTTTGTTATATAAGTGTTTTTATAATCTACTAAAAATCTCATTTTCGAGGGGCGCATGCTTTGCATGCATTTTACGTTGGGATGCAGCAATGCTGTGCCATTACTTTGCACCCGGTGATCAGAATTGGTGGGACGATCCCTTCCTTGCTTCCAGAGAGTAAATTGACACATTGAGTTCGTAACTGCATTTTTTCTATATCTGATTTTGAGAAAACTGGACAGAATTACAAATGCATGGGTTACTCTTTCACAACGATTGTTTATTCTGATTCAGTACAAATACCATTGTCACTTTTCCTTCAACTCTTCTTCATAAAAACTAATTTAATATTATGTACCAAAGCTAAATATCATGTTACTCCGCCATTTTGAGGCCTGTTTGAAATCGCATTAAGATCGTTTGTCATGCCACACACAAAGGACGTTTATCAATTTTGTACCTTTGAAGTCACATTTTGCGCTCATTCTTTCAAGGTCCTCTGGTATCACATTACTCCTACCCACCACTTAGAATGCATCCGTAGACGTGTACTCCGGTTCCACAATAGCAATTTCATCCTTTAAGGCACCCCTAGCAGTGCTCTGTTTCGGCATGTCCCAACAGACTGCACAATCCGCTGAGATGCGGGTACCCAAGTGTCCGTAGCGGCGGTCGTCCGCTTTTGCCTTCGAGAAATGGACCACAAAGCAGCAGACTCTAGAGAGGCTTCGTTTGGCAGCAGAAGTCGATTTATCAGAGATGTTGTCTACGTTTACAGTACTCAGTTGATATTTTTTATATTGATGTAGAGAAGCTCTAAAGATACCACGGAGCAGAAAAAAAAAAAAAAACGGAGCAGAAAGACAATAATAAGAACGTTTGGTCGAATTTTCATTTCATAAAACAACTCATTTTACAATTTCAAACAAAATTTCAGTGATACGTGATAATCGTAGTTAGCGAACATAGAAAGAAAAAAATAATTATAATATTTTACATTATGAATAGTTACAAAGATAGTCACAAAATTGATATGAGATGTGTGAATGTGCATGTATGACCGATGTCTTTTTCTTACGTGATCGTCTTGTAAATTTGAACCTCTTGCATGCATTAATCTTAGCTTCGCATTAACGGCAATTATAAGAACATTTTGAAGACCGCGTCATGTACTGAAACGTACAGCTAAATATACCACTCTTCTAGGAACAACAAATATCCCCCCAAACAACCTTCTAAGTAAACTCGTGTTTGTAAACATTGCAACACCCTGAAGGAGCTGTGACGGGAATGAAATTTATATTATATATTCACCACATAAATGAACATTCCAGACATATATTATGTACCAAAACTAAATATCTTATTACTCCATCACGCGCCTCAGTAATTTCATCTATACATTTTCGCATTTACTCAAGAAGTGTAGTATGTATTCCTCGGGAATTTCTTGTCAAACTTCTCGTGTGTGCACAGTTTAATGCTTCTGATTGCTAGAGGACTTTGGTGGTTATTTTTAAACACAGTGACTGTTATTGAAAGTTTTCCATGAGTCAATAGATTTGATATTTCGTATGTGGAAACGTGAACGAGAGAGAATGAATATAGTTTTCGCTTAACACACTAGAAACTTGTTGAACACTGTATTTCTGACGATATATGAGAACAAAAACCGAGGTACTAGATCCGTGATAAACATTTTTACACCCAAGGTATGTCCCAAAAGTTTTAATTACAATTAGTTAACGATTCATATTGCTTTTTAACGTTCAAAACCTTAAATATCGTCAAAGTACATTCCTTCCACATCTACATATCGCTGCCACCGCATCGTCCAGACCGCATAGGCATTGTGGAAGGAGTCATAGGGAACCTGAAGCCAGGGCGTCGAAGCCTGTATTACCCCCTCAAACGACCCGTGGTAGTGTACCTTTAAGCTTTTTTTTTTTGATCTTTCTAAACAAGAATACGACTGGTGGTGCCAAGTCCGGAGGTTCGAGGGTGTTCCAACATCTTGCGTCACTTCAGCACCCAGATTTCCTTTTCTTTATCGGTCAGCACTTCTGGGACCATCTTTGCAAAGACCTCTCTCATCCCCAAGTCTTCTGTCAAAATGTAATAAACATTTCATTTTGTCATGTGACAATCACCTATTATCATTCTTACTCTCAGGCCTATTGTCCTTGTCGATACCTGCTCAAAACATTTTCGTCTATTTCGGACCTTGAGGGATGCCCGGAGTGTTCGTTGTCATCGACGGTTTCTCGACCCTCCCGGAAAATCTTGTGCCACTAGCAAATTCTTGGCTGAGACATTGCTTCTTTTCCAAATGCTTCCCAAATCAGACTTCTAAAATCATATTCACTGGCTCACTGTTTTTTGTTTAACGTAAAATTTTGCCGCGTATCGTTGTGCGATTAACAGCTGCATCTTGAATCTCTCGACGCATGACCAAAACACGAACGCAACGCGTTCCACAATTTCTCTGCTCGGAGGTGACTGAGCCAAGTTGGATTCATTAGCCTATACCTCCAACACTGTTCCCACCGAAAACAGCATCGCCCTCTCCCTTCTCATTAGCTGGAGAATTGTATTCTCAAAACTTTTGGGACTGACTTTGTAGACTTAGAGATCACTTCTATAACAAAATTATGGTATATATCCGAGGCTCATGGGAACGAATGGACAACTGGCTTTTAAAGAGACAAGAGCGTGAACAAAGAAATGCTATGATGCGAATGGAGCTCTGGAGGAAGAGGATGTGGATTTCAAGTTTCTGTGGATTAAGTAGTAGATGGCAGCAGTATTTCCATTAGACAACTTGCTTTCTCCATGTACCAAAGAAAAAGCCCTGGTCTACTAGACTTTTTAGCGGAAGCCCCAACCAGGAAGAATTTGCATGACCGTGTCGGCGGAAATCCGTGGTGATGAAGAGGCCTTCCGTGGTGGACCAAGATTATTTGGATGACGATGGATATATTCTCGATAATGAAACTTTTTATTAAACAGTGATCATATCCCACATACAGTCCATCATCAATAAAGGGACATGACTCCCATCTTGTATGATGTCTCTGAGATAGTGGTTGCTAACGGGAGAATCCGCAAATGTTTAGCAACAAGATCGTATACTTGTAATGGTACCGCAGACATCGAAGTGCAGATGCACTTCGATCAGTATGTCACTGTATAATGCACACTTCATGACAGTACTCACATTGGTGTCTAAAGCGTTTGCGACCAATCACCATTTTCTCGTGGTCTCGCCATATTGCATCATCCTTTACCGTTATTCAATGCCTCTGATACTGTTCATTCCACTACTTCCACACAAGAAACACTGTCCTGGTTTTATATCCCGTACGAGCAGTAATATCGCGAAACGAAAGTCCTCCCTCACGCAGGTCTATGATTCGTTCCCGTTCAAACTCTGTGGGTTGATGATACAGGGTCCTTTGTTGGCGACGAGAAAGGGAAGACTCGATAAGCCTATGTACCTATGTGACAATGATACACTTGTTTGTATGCCACTAACACAGCTCTAGTTTTATACCCACGTTACGCAAAATAGTGGCCCTGCCTTGCTTATGCTTGAGTAATAACTATGAATTTCTTATCAGTTGTGTTTAGTAACCTGATTGACATTTCCAGCCGGTTTTCTGATCTCTAACATACTCCATAAAATAGATCTTTCACTTGAGTGCTCATATCAATGTGCACAACATAGAAACTAATGTGACTACCGATGAAGTTCCAGAACGGAAAGAGTATTCTCAGAAAATAGATATCAGTCATTACGGATAAAATATATGTGAGCACTGATGAACACTATTTCTTCTATGAATTATTAATGTGATAAAACACATGTTGATAGGAAATTCCTTCAAACGGAAGTGCAAGAATGCATTTTGTTCATTTTGCAAACTAGTTATGTACAGACTTTGACCACGTAATATAATGTTTAAAGCTCTTTGATAACGTCACGAGTACTATTATTTTGCAACTATTCTAACACAATGAAAATGAAAGAACAAATTGAAATGTAGTATTTTGTAGCACTGTTCCTGGATAATTGATTGAATTGAAAGAAGACATATCGGATTTGTATTATATCAGACTGAAAGGAATCGTACTATAATACGATCACATCCCTTTACACACCATCTCATAATGAAGTGTTTACCTCCTCGTATACGTGCTCGTATATTTGCTGTTCTGCAAGCACTAGCACGCACAGCTGTTGCTTCGCTTATCCGCACGATCGCTTTTTCCCCGCTGCGCGTCTGACGACTGCAGAGCTCTCCGTGGCGGACGTGTCGCGCTGCAGGAAACAGTGGCGCAGCGCTCACGCGCCAGCCGTGCGTCGCATCGCGGGAGGTAGGTTAACTGGTACGGTGACGCCATTCTTGGATTACGAAGTGGAGAAAAGAGAAGATGCTTTAGAAATGAGATAAGCATAAGTGAATAAATACAGTTGTCGGTGGGTATTTCGAGAAATTTCAACGAAAAAGATACATAAAAATATATTTATATATGAAGAAAATAAAATACAAAAAATTAATTTTCAGGCAATCCTGATCCTTATTGAAGAGAAAATTGAAGTGAAAGAGTTGGGAAATTGGCGGAGACGATGAGACGACCCATTTCAATAAGTAGTGGATATTTCACGAGAAATGTTTTTTACGATTTTCTGGAATTAACGTTATTCTTTTGATTTTATAATTATTCTTTCCGTTACTACGCTGATGCATTATGAGAACACATTTTATTATTTTTATGACGTTACTTTTGTGACCTTCGAGTCAGGTTTATGATAATATTAATATAAAGAACTGAAATAAATATTTATAATTTACATATATCCCAAACAGTTTATGTGACGGAGGGTGCTGCCCTTGGACGTCCCATATTTAAAGATGCAATGTCGAACGGTTTTCATTAACACGTTTTCACATGAGAGTTGTTATGAATGATATAAATGTTTTGCTTGATATTAAGAGTGTAAAAAACAGGGACATCATTAGGATATTTCCAGATATCCTTTTATTGTAACAATTGTTTGGCACTATGTGTACAGGGCGATAAGTGTGGTTACGTATTACTCTGTTTATCCGAGTGCACTGTTCATATGATTACCGGTTTTATAGTGGTTTCAAACGGTGTTTTGCAAATAACATCGAAGAGACTCATATTTCTTCCGTTATTTTAGGTGTTTGCACTCGACTGCACTAAAACGTGAAAATGAACTGCACGAATAAACCCACTCAGAATACAAGATTAAAAGCTACTGTTAAAATGAAAACTCGGTGGTTTACCCACCAACACCACCCTTAACATTGTTAGAACCTGACTACGATTAATATTCGATCGATAGAGCATTCGCTATAACAACACATTAAACGGGATTTTTACACAAAAAAAGTTTCAATTTTAATTACATATCCTCCATTTATGTTTTATCAGAAATGGGAAATAATAGATAATGAATGAATTCACTCGGTAGCTTGACATGTCAGGTCAGCAATGTTTTTTTCCATCCCTGAAGAATTACTTCGAACAAGTAAGTAGTATATTAAAAGGAATATAAAAGGTACTTTACAACGTTTCAATTAACTTAATATGAAAATTAATGACTATTTATTATAAATAGTTTGTAAAACTAGTTTGTTGTCCTCCACGTAGTCATACGCAGTTTGTACTGTTTTTTGACAATAAAAAATTATTATTATAACATTTGATATTTATTTACTTATTATTGAAGACCTTGTTAGAGCTTGTTCATATATCACAATAACAAATAAGTAAATCAAATATTCATTAACGTTTGCGGACTGTCGTTAATCTCAAATGATAACTCAGGGTGCAATACTCATGTTCTGAACATTTGTTCTGATCGTGACAAAAAATTACATAACTCCTCTCCATCTCTAAATACTTATATAAGTGACGATATCCTCCAAAAATCATATAATAACACCGCTAAAAATCTATTACAGATATAAAATTGAAATTTTAGATGAATTACAATATAATATATTTTACTAGAATAATAACGGAGCAGGGCAGATACTACCTTTAATCGATCTCCTCTTATTGCAGTTAAGAGTTGTAATATTTCCTAGTACATGTTGTGGTAAAATTGACTACTTGTCTTAAAATACAAGAAATCACTTTTTTATTGTAGAAGTTACTTAAAATATTCCAATTTTAAAGGGATGATTTAGTGCAAAAGATTTTTTTTTCATACGAAATATAAACAGTTTTAAAACAAATACTCCTGTGTGAAATCGGATAGGGTAGGGTAGGCTAACACATCTAATGTGAAGAAATATAGAAGATATAAAATTGTCAAACCTATTTCATTTACAAGTGGCTAGAATATCTTCCACAGGGCATGTGCCATACGAATCAGGTTACGTTGGATTGAAAGGTGCATTCCCTTGAATAAATTCGTTCAGGTATTTCTCAGTTTGTGAGAAGCCGTATGGATATTGGTACATTTGCAGAAAAATTAGGGAAGAGCACTAAAAATGTAAATTTATGTCAATAAAGTAACGTATGATAATTACAGTGAAGTAATTTTAGGAAGGGATCTGAATTACAACACGTTTGTAGACGAACATTAACGTCAAACATGAAAATCGTACACAAACAAAAATATAGAAATCTCTTAGATTGCGGTGAACCTCACCGCCAGGTAACAGATTAATCATGTTACGTCGAATGAAAATGGGAGACGGGACCGGGGTTCGAACCCGGGACCTTGAGCTCTGCGCGCTCAAGGTCTTTGGGTTTCACAAGTTGAATGAGAATGGTAGACGGGCCCGGGTGGCGAACGGGATGGCGCAGTTGGTAGCCGCATGAGCGCACTGAGCTCAGGGTCCCGGGTTCGAACCCCGGTCCCGTCTCCCATTTTCATTCAACGTAACATTATTAAACAAAAATATGTTAAGGATAAAGGGAGGTAGATAAAGATGATAATAATAACAATAATAAAATAACATATTAATACATGTAATTTAAAAATTAGTCAATCTACGAATGGGTGTGAAATTTTAAACGGAATGAAATATCTTTCAACTACAACAAACATCTCCTTATGTCGGCTAATCTCGTAACTATACGATATATCAGAGTGGAAATCCTTTTTTTGTTTATTACTATTTGTGTTAATAATAATAATATGGAGCTTTTGTATTAGAATTTTGATAATTGTAGTATACTGAAATGATATTGTAATGAAATGGTTGTTTTCAATTTTAATTAATAATACAAGTATTGAAAATCAACGGGAGTCAAAGAAGGATAATTTATACACTCCAAATAAAGTAATGAGTGTGATAATGATATATATCTAATGCCAATGTTGAAAGATAGTTTAAAGAAATATAGATAAAAAACATTAACGGTTCTTTAATATTTCTTGCTACGTTTCCATAGCACCGCGACGCGTATGCAAGTTGATGAAAATGAATTAAACTTCGTGCCTGCATCCTCGAAGTACATATGACAACTCGCAACGACAAAAACCACACGAAAAATTTAACATCCTAGTTTTAATTGCAATTTACGGTGTTTGAACATTAAACAATACAAATTCAGGCATTAATTGTTGATTGTCATTCTTTAATAAGACCAGTTCAATGTTTCACTGCATATTACATACATATTAAATTAGTGTTATGCCTGAAAGTAGAAATATACACCCAGAATAATATATCAACTTGTTTGTATCAAATCACAGAGATACTTCGTTATTGTAGATATGCTTTTCTTTCCATTGTAATTGTATACTGCGTAACCATATCCATTTAATGATAAAAAATTCTGGCTAATAGCAACTCCTAAGCAAACATACGTTGAGTCATGCGTTCATAAAATAACTATAACATGTGCATACAAAATCAAAATATATCAAGTTGTTAGAAAAATTTCAGTGGTACATGATTAGCCATTAATGATCCACGTCAGGGGTTCCCAAACTTATACAAGTCGTGGCACCCTTAGGAGAATTAGAATTTTCTCACGGCACCCTCGTC
>NNCF01130849.1:336253-369794 GCA_002313205.1 Laupala kohalensis | reverse complement strand
TGAGCCGTAAAGCCCCCCCCCCAAAAAAAAAAAAATAAAAAATAAAAATAATATCAGTCAATTGTTGTTGTCGGGTTAAATAAATAGTAAATAATACGAATTTAGCCCATACGAAATGATCTATCAACTCCAAAGTTGTGTATTGAAGAGAGAGGTTATGTCTGCTTTCTACTTATTTTGATCTGACAGCAAGAGTCCATTTATCTCGCTGTTTGATTTGAATATATGGGTTGGATTATTAGTATCATATCGAATTTGGGTTATTTTCTTTCTTATTTCCACCGGTAATAGCTGATCAAACCCATATTTACATATGTGAAAACAAACAAATTGTCCATCGACGGTTTCTCTAGAATTCCGCTGCGAGCGCTAGCATAGTTTCGGCTATCTCCATCTTCCTCACGCTCCTACTCAATAGATTAGATTGGAGGTAGCTTCGTGGCAGATCTAGGTCATTATACCTTAACGTAGGAAAAGGATCGCAACAGTATTTCTGGTTCACGGAGAGCTTCATGTAGTCATACTAAATTTCGAACTGATTTACGGGAGACTATTCAGAGAAGGAGCGATAGGTGGATCATATGTCACCAATCTTCGAAACTTATAACTTTCATCAAAACGTAACTCAAACTCATTTACATAGCTCCACTGCCGTAGAAAGGTGCGGCATAATACAAATACCATCAAGATATTCTATTGGGGACAATCCAAGCATAAAAGAGGCTGAAGTCAAAGTACAAAATAAGTTCACTCTCATTCAGTGATGACCCCTTCCTTGTTATCAATTATTTAATAAATAAAATTTCACTGGTTGAGAATAAGAAATTTCCTAACGCTTAAAGTAGCTACCACTTATAAATACGCATATAATACTAATAATAGTAAATAAATCTACCCAAATCAGTAAACAAGTACTGTATTTAGAAGAAAAAAAACACACAAAATGCATCACGTGTTGATCTCAGTTGCGGGCCACCATCAGGTGTTGCATGTTAAATCAGGATGCAACATCTGATGATGATCCGCAACTGACGTCGAAACATTGTTATGCAATTCGTATTTTTTTCTTCTAAATACAGCACCTGTTCACTGAATTGGTCGATTTATTTACTATTATTAACTAGTTTTAACAGACATCATCATGATAAACAAGTATAATCAAATTTAACATACGTCGTTGTGTAACTTCTAAAACTGATATTGAGACTACAGAGACAAGTTATGGTAACGTATATACTAGTGATACGTTCTCAGATCGGCATAAAGGCCTATACTGATTGAATGGTAAACATAAATTTCCATTTTCTGAGAAGACAAATTTTTCGTCGTTAAGACGTTTCGTGTTCATTAGTCGTGAATTATTTTGATGAGGCAACTTTTCTTATTCTTTATGCTGAGATTCATTAATTTTTAGTTTCACTGGTGGGCGTATGTAGTAACGGCGTATGTTGTTTCATTTCAGTATCTTCAATGCAGCAATTTGTGAAAATAAAGAACACTCAAAGGTTTATGGTTATTTGTACCTTATGCGGAGAAAGGAGACTCATTAGTTTATTTTCTGTAAAAATAGTCGATTGTATGATTCAGGTAGTAATGTTAGAACCTTCACATCTATAGTAGTTTTATTTTACGTTCTCTCAATTTTTTGCAAATCAAACCTAAATAGTTTTGAGATCCTGATCAATTTTTCTCCATGATCATTTTCTGTTTTTTAGTAAATGGAATGTTATCTGTATTTTGCAAAACAGGGGTATTGTTAATTTCCAGGACACAAAATTTAGAAATTGAATGATCAGAAATTTAGAACCTAACTTAATTTCCCCAAGGATATCAAAACAACATACTCCCCAAGTTTTGTCCTCTCAGCATTCAGATTTACATACCACGTTTTTTTAATTACTTTTCACTTCCACGTAACAAAAACTATTTTTTTCGTCATACATCCTATGCTTCCATCTCCTCTCTTTTATTTACCTCCAACGTTTTAAGACCCAGCTCGGTAATTGTGTTCCGACTTCTTCTTCCTCTTCAGCCTTATATCAGACACGACGAAGAAAAGGGAGAAGAACGTATCGTTTTTATTTACCCGTTCTTTCTCACTGCTCTCTGCGTTTCTTTTTCGAAACACTTAACGCTTCTTTCTTTTCACGCAGTATTCTGTTCACCTTTTTCGAGAGTCGTTCTTGTGTTCCGCTTAATTAACATTAATCACGGCGGAAGTGGCTTTAACGTCTCAGTTGAAACTTTTCTTGAAGAGGTGGTCACCAACTCACTGTGTTTTCACTAACCTTCCCTTCTACGTCCAGTTAGGAAGTTGGCTAATGTTTAATGAGTGGAATGTTTGTCTTCTGAGCTGGTCTGGAGCTTGTTTTGCTGGTCTGGAGCTTGGTCTGGAGCTGGTCTGAAGTTCTTTTGCTTCGGATGCTACCCAGATGTCCCCAGTTTAGAGAGGCATTGCATAGAAAATCACATTCATTCGCATTTCAATACTGTTAATCTCTTGCCCTTGTTCACTTACTGAAAATATTGACCATCATATACAATAATAGTTGATTCCTCGAAAAAATAATTTCAAGAGTAATATAACAAAGTTCTATAATGTAATATAATTTTATATATATTACCTTTCAAAATGATCGAGATATTATGGTATTTATTAATAATATTCATTGAAATACAATATTGCGTTTATTGATTTTTGCTGACAATGTCAAATGAGGGGTTGTCTCTGACGCGAATATTATGTTACACGGAAGTGCGTGGGTTCGATTCTCGGCAAAACTGCGTAAGATCTCAGCTATGGTTTTTCTCAGCGATTCCATCAACGTTCTTGGGGTATTACAAACCTGCAACCTGATAACTGTGTATGTCACATTTAAATGTTTTATTTATGTGGTTTGAATAGAAGTATTTTCTAACTGTTTTGAACAATCAAGCATTAAAAACATCTTACTCATTTAACCGTATTTTCATTTATTAATAAATGGTCTTTGATAAGACTTTCGTAGTCCAAGGTCAAATGACTGCAAAGTAACAATGGTTAGTGAACTAATATATCCGAGAGCGAAAGTAACAATGAGTTATGAGTGTTTGCCAGGACACTGCATAAGACATTCGCATGTATGGTGTTTAATCACAGCTCTATTTCGATGCTTAAGGTGTGACCAGCATCCCAAGTTAGTCAAATCACTGAGATGTATAATTATTTTCTTTATTGTTTTGAAACATAACAATATTAATAATAATGTTGGAAAAACATGATTTAATTTCTATCAGTTAATAATTAGGCGAGCAATAATTGTATCTATGTACCTATGTAGTATTTGTCAAAACTTTTCTCGAGAACAATTTTAATGAAATTCACAGATTAGATGTATTTTGGAATGAAAATGTGATATAACATGGTCGTTTTTCCTAGTAGAACAATTTTAACACGTGTAATATCATTAATAAACCAAAGGGCTCTAATGACCCTGTCGCTGACGAGCCCTAAAGCCCCCTACACACATTAAGAAACAAAAAATTTTATCTTTCGTAGTTAATGCCTGATGGTTCAGGAATTAACGTACGAGCTAAACAGATGGTCCGGGGTTCGAATCCCCGGGAAAGCAGATGCGATTTTTATTCATTTTTGTCGATCATATGATAAGTCTATTATACATTTATCCTTTTTTAACGTTCTTACTATTAATAAAAAGGTGCTAAGTAACTAAAATGCGAATAAAACTGCTTAACTGCAAGAATTTTCTTTTACTTCATACGAGTTTCCATCTCAAATGTTCTTTCAATGGTTAAGAACTTTTTTGTAACAATCAAACAAACTCAGATTCACCACCAACAGCACACCAAGCTGATTGAAAAGGCGTTTTTCGATACAACTAACTTAACGTTTGTTCTTTAAATAGTTCTTTAAAAGTAATAACAAAAATATTAAACACACGAGGAAAGTATAATAAGGCAGATCATGTTAACAAAAACAAATGAAAATATAACTTTCTCGGCGGGGAAACGAACTCGGACCTCGCACGTACAGTACATATATGAGACTTTGATTCCTATACTACAAACAAATTTCGACGAACTTTTATTTTATTATTAAAAAGGTAATTAAATTACCGCACTTAATATTTTCAAGACCGAAATATTATGAAATAAACAATATTCATTTGAATTTGACACGACTACTTTTGATGTAACTTAGTAACAACACATCACTTTGAATAAAAGTTAGCTTTACTAACGAAATGCGAACCAGCGAATTCATGTATAGTAATAATTGGCAAAGAAATAAGAGGATTGTAAGTTTTTTCAAAGTTAAAATTTGTTCCTAGATCTGATCAATTCAAGAAGAAAATTCAGTAAAGAATTTAAAAACAAAATTCTACTACAACTTTTTTGAAAACAAAAAAATAAACATACAAAGAATACGGCTGTAGTTCAACCTTTCCTCTCAATCCTTGATGGAAAATGAACATGCGTGTAGAGTATTATATTTCAACGTTGACCCCAGTTCACCTTCTTTTCCCGGTTGTATGCCGCAGCGTGCGAAAGTATCATTCTGCTGACACGAGTAAACACCCACGTGTCTACAGTGACTGAAAGAGTGTGCAAAAAGTCTGCAGAAATAGGTCCCTATACCAAATGTACTCAAACCAAATTCAAGTTTGGTTCGGATACGTTGATTGTTTTGTGTGTTATAGAATAAACAAAAATCTATCACATACACACCATTATCGTAAAGACCTGAAGAGATCTCGATATATTTTTCGGACGTTCATTATACCTATGAATAATTGGAAAATAAAGACCTGAAGAATAAGTGATTACCAATCAAAGGCAAAATACCTTCTTTTAACTGAAGACTGTTCGCCACTGATCGGAGTCGTAGGGACGGCGAACACTTTCTCACGGTAGTCACCATGAAGTCAACACTTATCTCATAAATAAATATGTATGTCTAATAGTAATGCCTAATATTATAAATAGGTTATATTGTTGGTTATAAGGATTGAAAATTTTCATTTGTTTACAAATGAGTCAATAAAAGAGGAAAGCACAATTTAAGACAAATGATTATTATTTTCTATTTACTCTCAATGTGTGTTCTAACGCGTCAATACGGAGGGTCAATTCCATAAAATTTCAGAATTACTCCTTAAACCCGGACACACACAAAAAACATCTTTTGTTGGCAACGTAAACTGAGCAGTAACCAAATTAGCAAAATAGTTACGTATAAAATTATCATTCGTTATATTCATGTTTACACAGCAGTGTAACTGAGTAAGTAAACCATGGCTTGAATCCCTCTGCGAAAGATATTTTGTCATATGACCATTTTGTGAGCTATTCGAGCGAATTTCGGTCAATCAGATATTCAGTTAATAATATTGCATAAACAATATTCAGGAACCCGTTTGACTCATTTGAAATACATGACAGCATGTAAAGGCATGTCGACCGAGCGGTACGGTTTCGTGATTTATGCATCTCACCTTGGAAAAGTGAAATATATTTCTCGATCAGTTCTGTTTTATAATGAATTTGAGGCGTAAATGGTAGTTTTAAAAGTAGTTTCTACCACTCGATTACTTCAGAAAAAAAAGAGAAAATGTCATCCATAAAATATTCATCTTTACCAATTAGTGACACATTGGATAAAACATTATGACACTATTTGGTAGATCAAAGTTCTCATCCTTTCCAAAAAAAGGTATTTCTGAGTCAGTTCGTCATGAGGGGCAGTTTCTTTCATAATACCTCAAAACACTGGCATCTACCCTTCGCTCATTTGACATTTCGCCGAGTACTTTGCACCGGTTTCCCGGTGGACACACAGCGCGCCCGCGATAGGGAGCGGAACATTGTCATTGTACAGTCTCCACGGATATCAAGCCATATGACAAAAAAGATATAGGTATTTTATTACAAAAATGTGTTGTTGTATATGGAGTAAAGGAGGTAGGTGAGTTAACAATAAGTTAATATGATAAAACTAAAATTCCAGTTTATTGCTGCTCGGTGCAATCACGCGCTTCGAAGTTGCGGTATGCACATGCATACCCCACGAGTTTCCCTTAAATAATAAACCAACACACACTGTCTAGAAAATGACGCATATTTGCTTAAGATGTGGTAAGTTATTTTAGATGAGTAATAGTTTTTGTCACATGACAATGCAAATTTTCTTATTTTTAAACAAATAATTGTCAATGGTTACGATACGAATTTGATAATATTTTGATTCTCACTTTTATATTTTATTGTAAAGTAGGTAATTTGAATAAACATATTTATTATTAAGAAAAGTTTATATATATCATTGTCACTTAGCCGCAATATTTTGCTCACTAATAGTTCGCTTTACGGTTGTCTGATATATGTAATAGAATAACTTGTGTTTATTATTATAGACGGTCAAAATTTATATACTAATACTATGTAATTTTTTCAAAGATGTAGGGAATGAACTACGATTTTCAATGTCGAGGTAACACTTGAGTAACAGTATAGACAATTCATCTTATCTTTATTCTTCCAGCAAGCCCATGATGTCGTGACTTTGACATTTAATTCTTTACTTCATGCCCTACATCTCTGAAAAAATTACATAGCATTAGTATATAAATTTTGACCGTCTATAATAATAAACACAAGTGATTCTTTTACTCACAAAATTCTAGATTATGAAAAAAGTAATATATAATAAAAATTTACAACAATTTCTTTAATTATAATTTAAGTCAGTACTTAGAAATACAGTTAAACGCGCTTAAGACGCTCTACAAGGGACCAGCTCGGAAGAGATCTTAAGCGGGAATGTGTCTTAAGTGGGAAAACGTCTTATGGGTGAATTGAAAAAGCTTGTTTAAACCACTCCAATAAAACGTTTTCCAACTCCTCTCACCAGCACATTTATTTCAATTTCAGGTCTGTTTTTCAACACAGTTCAAAGTGGAAGGAGGTATGCCCAGTTCTTTAGCTTTTTCGTTTTGTTTTTGATTTTAGCTGCATATCCTTCGTCGTACTTCTTCAACATGTTCAGCTTGTCCGAAATCGATACAGCTTTAAGTTTTATTCCAGTTATACTACTAGCACTGGTCATAACGAAATCACTGATACACTCACCAACGAACTAAAAACATTAAACCATTCGATACATTCAACCGATATGGGAATGAGTCAACAAAAACTAGTGCAATCACTCCTTCATTTGTGTACAATTTAAGGTCTGAAAACGGATATTGGTAAATACTCCTTTGTGAATATAACCATTGTAGACTGGAATAACTTACCTGCAGCAACACTTTCAAACTTATCAAAAAGAGTAAAATGTTTCCGCAACCGTCTTATTGCTTCCTTGAAATAGGAACATATGTGAAGTGCAGAGAAGTGTAGTGAGGTGATTGGAATAGATATGGAAAATGGTATAGAAAATGCTCAGGGTGAAAGTAGTAAAGTGAAGTGTATATGATTGCTCTCAGCAACTCTTTTTTGGTTTTATTTTTTAAAGTTAAAAATTATTTTATTTATGTTATAGGAATTACTTTTACGCTAAGGGTATAGGAGGAGTAATGACACATGTGTGTATATTCAGCGTGTTTGATCGTATGAGTGTATTTCTGTAACTGTTTGTAAGCGAAAATATGTTTGTGTATGTATGTGAATGTACACACATGAGTCTCATGTAGATAATTAATTTCTGAAGTCTAATTTCTTTTTCGTTGTACCGTGTGTAATAATTTTCTATGAGTTTTATTCTGTTTGTGTGGGTATTTTAAAGATATTTTTATAGATATTGATGATTTGTTTTTTAACTTCGTATTATTTTATCATGTATTCTTTTCAATCTGTCACCGAGCATTGCTCACTAGCAGAGAAATAAGTTATTATTATTATTATTATTGTTATTATTAATATCCAGAGCGGTTGAAGAGGTGATTATGAAGCGGGTGAAAAAGAGAGAGGAGCGTCTTATCTGAAAATAACAGCAGAACAGGTGGATTTTACGTTGACAAGTATTGGAAATGTCCAGGGACCGAAGGAAAATAAGAGTCTTAAGATGGATAGCGTCTTAAGCGAGTTTTACTGTAATGTTTTGAAACGTTTTAATAGAAAATTGGAGTAAGAATTGGTAGCTAACATTGGAGAAATCTCTCGATACAATTTGGGACAGTGATCACTTCTTTCATCCCTCGAGACGGATTGAAACGACTGAGGGCCACCAATTGACGAATTATCGATGCTCTAAACCCTTAGCGCATTTTTACGTGATGAAGTTGGCCGAAATGCCCTACAATCCCTAGACTTGGTCACATTTTGACAAGTATGATGGAGGCACCCATTATGATTATGACCCCAATTTATGATCATTCTCCTAATACGTGTCTATTCTTTAGCGTCATACTATTCTTAGTGAATAATAAACCGAGATGAATATACTTGTTAGGTATATTCATTTTCAAATGTTGTGTGGCACTTAAGAGTGGAGTTAGAAAACAGTTTGGCCATATCCAACTAAACAAAGGATTTCAACAGAAAGTTCGAACGATAACAGTTCTCGATGTCAATATTTACTTCACAATATGAGAGAAACATGCTTATTGAATTAAATTTCATAGTTCCTGAAGAATTCAAAACCAAGGACCCTTTTCTTTGGATTTGCTGGAAGTATTATAATATTGAATTGCGGTTGGTGTAATTCTCCAACTAATTTCTTCGTTCTTTCCTTTTGTAAAGTACAAGAATTCTAGTTGTCCTCTTCAAGTCATTTATTGTGTAATGATCTCCCACAGCTCTTGTTCTTGCACCACGCATATTGTATGTCAGTCAGCCAGAGTTATTCTCCCAGCACCAACCAGCGACGAGGACAGCGTAAGCCGTGGATCACGTAATCTTGTAAAGCGCACATGTCACGTGGATTACGAGTGGACCTCAGCATTAGCACTGCAACCCAGAGGCCCTGAGGCAACTAGAATCTCTGGACTGACACAGTGATGTGTGGAAGAGAAGGTGCTGCTTTCCTACCACAAGGATACGTTGCGAAATCTAGTTTCCTCCAAAAAGTATTATTGGTATCTCAAAATTAAATGACGCAGAACTACAAAAATGAACATACATATTTTCCGTGTACCTTGCACGTGGAGAAGATATGTGATAACTTTAGGTCAGTTGAAAATGGCGACGCGCCGTGAATCGAACACGGGTCGCAGGGGTGTTAATAACTACACCGCCCGTTCACCTTCCACAACTGTAAAATGGTAAAGGCGAACGGGTGTAGTGGTTAACACCCCTGCGATAAAACCAGAAGTCCCGGGTTCAATTCACGGTTCGTCGCCATTTTCACGTGACCGAAAGTTGTTACAAAAATGTACAATGTTCCAGAGATCCACGGAAAAAAATTGGAGGAATGGTTTATCACATTAATAGGAACAAAAATATTTCAGATACACATGTCCGGAAATGTCTACCAAGGAGATAAAAGTATGCTAATGAGTCGAAATTACAACATATGTTGTAGTTGGTTGTTCTTGAACTTAAAAAAACTATTTCACTTTCTCTAGTCTCCGAATGAAGAGCCTTAGTTAGATTTTGAAATTACCTTCTCTCATTGTCTAGGTGTCATTTTATTTCCTTTGAGAGATTTTCTAGATTTGTATACTTTAATGATTTTTCATGTTCCATTTTTCGACCTCAAATTTGATATATCTTTTTTATAATTTCGCGTATAGGTCTTGAATTAAACTCAATTATTACTTGCCAACGTTTCGACACCTATCATGTCTTTATCAGGGCTATATATTTAACAAACAAACAAACAAACATTTACACTTAATATACACATCCGCCTATATACAATCTAATTCTACAATACATACCTTATAATACTCCATACATTTTACACCTAAACACTAGATTACCATCACACCAGCCACTCATCACCACTAATATTTAAACATACTCAGCCAACAGTGTATATTAAGTGTAAATGTTTCTTTGTTTGTTTGTTTGTTAAATATGTAGCCCTGATGAAGACACGATAGGTGTCGAAACGTTGGCAAGTAATAATTGAGTTTAATTCAAGATTTAATGATTTTGTTCCTATTAATGTATTCAATAATCCCACTAATTTTTATGTGGATTTCTGGGATATTTTGTGTGTGTATTTTTACGGTATCGAAACAACACGCGTCCAACGCAATTGGCGTTGTTAACAATCCTCTTGATAAATTGTCCCAAAAAGACCCATGCAGATAATACGCTGATAATCACTTGGAAATTTAATATATTTTATGACTTTTTTCATATGGTAAAGTTAGGTTGCGAGTCCCGTTCAACTACTTAACATTTTGGAGGGAATTATATAATGTCATAGAATTTAATGTACTGAGACTGGATAAAATATGGAAAACAGTAAGTGCAAATTTCATAGAGTTTGGTCGACTAAGATGTCTATCTCTCTCTCCCTATAGCTTTCAGTTATGCAAATGGAACCATTCAAAAGAAGAAAAACATCAATAAATTTTTGACAATTCATGGCGCTTTGAATTACAATAAAATATTTAAACTTTAAACAATTTAAATATTAATAAATTATGAATGTAATTATTGCCGAGGGCAAAATGTGACTGTAGCTCGGGGCTAGCTACGTATTCATTGTCATTCAATGTACTACATTGTACAGTCAAATAACATTCAACTTTCCCAATATCCATTTTCCATTCGCCTCGTTGAAGAACGTCATAATGAGTATCCAGAACTTCGGTGAGTCCACAATGCCTTCGAACTAACCTCCATCTTCAACCTCATTCAAAAGAATCATCCTTTCTCACATCTTCAATTCATTACAAAAGAACACAAGGTGTAAAGAAACCAAAGCTTCCGCATGCGTATCAACACATTTGACAAGTACAGCTTTTGCTTGCATTACATCTTCTGAAAGAAATGTACCTTCCTGGAAAATCCTAATTATGTTTGTATTCTGGATTGGATACGAGATCAAAATTCAAGGTATTTATTCAAACCTTTTGACATGACATCTTAACCTTATGTAGTTTGGATACTATAAGTCACATCCAAAGGATGGGATGTCGTATTCATAGGTTTTGGGAAATCCTCTCCTTCCTCTGAATTCGGATCTCACATGTGAGTGTTGTGTACACGAGTGATCCAGTTGATACCTTTGCACTTGGCAAGCAATATAATCTTTGCCTGTCAACGAAATCTCTAACATGGTGAGATGTATCTCTCTCGGAAGATTTGCTCTTGAGACTGAACACAGTTTTCGACTTGCCACTTCTCCATGACAATAGACCTCGTAAGGCCTACTAAGGTGCTATTCGAGGGTCATTTATCATTAATATTGACATTATGAATAAAATGAATTTATTTTAATATTTTCGACACATAAACTAAGAAAACTAACATCTACTCCATTTGTTTAAAAATCTACTAACAATAGTTTTCGGATACATTCTAATCTCAAGTTATGCAAGAAAAAGTAAAAAAAGAAAAGAATAATGATGTTTTAAAGAAATCCAATATTATATACATTTTTTTATTTAAATTGCTCGATATAAAGAAATAAGATCCAATGCAGTTGAGCAATGATGAAATTAATTTTTTTATAGATACAACATGAAAATTGTAATTATATAAACTATACTCTTCACGACAGATTCCAGACTAATGTCGGTTTGGGGACCACTTCCTCGACACCAGTAAATCTAGGAGTAGAACCTAGAGTTGCTCAGAGCGTTGAGCAGTAGTCAACAGAAGGGTATCGTATCCCGTTCGTGAACCCTAACATTGATATACAGGTTTACTCTACCTAGTGTGAAGAAAACATCCCGAGAGAAACGACTTGAGCGTGATGCCAGTAAAATCTCTTCCTTAGATAAAGTCATGTATTGTTCAGATGTACTATGAAAATATACAATAGTAATTGTTTCATAGTTTTACTGGGACCACGGATCTGATCTATGTTTTTATGTAGTTTCAACTTATACAAGTAAACACAGCAAATGGAGTAAACTATGAAGCAGATACTCTTCTTCTTTAGGTTTCTTTAATCCTCACACACTCCTTCACAAACTTTCGGATAGTTGAAAAAGTGACAGGCACTGGTCGTTGCCCACCCAACCGTCTTCCAAGTGACATGGAATTGGCAGCCGACTGCCATTAATTCCACAGGAAATTACGCACCATCGATTGCAACTTTTGCACAGGTTTTATTTTCAACTAACTCGCAGCAATGCGTATCTCTTGAAGAATTTATTGGAAATGTATACAAATTTGAAGATCATTCCCTCCTTACGATTTGGATGCAAAAGAAATATCCAAGGGAAAAAACGTAATTTTTGTGGCGACATTCACTCTTCAGTTGCTCCTCTCACAAGAGAAGAAATGCTTTCTTATGAGATGGAACCGCGATTGGGGAATTATTATTTCAAATAAAATCGCTGACTCGCACGATCAAAATTAACAAAGTAAGTATGAATGCACATAAATGTATTTCGTTCTGAATTTGTAAATTTTGATGGAGAGGGTCAAAGCTTTGATTTGAGGCGGAAATTTCATTAAATTTTGACACATTACGATGGGAGTTGCGTATTAATTATATTTTTTATATCTTACGAAAGAAAGAACCGACGTGTCACAACAGAACCTATTTGAGAACAATGTATTATGACAGAATTTACTTCTAAGTTTTTTTCCTTGTTTCGAGATTTGTGATTTAGAAGAAAAAATCGGTAAGTGCTGTTTTCTTCATGTGATCGACTTATTCATTATCACTGTCAAGTTAAATAAAAAAAATCAGCAAAATAATTATACGGGAGAAAATTTCAGTGGTTATTTCTAACCTATACATAACTTAAAATATTTTCACTAAATATCTCTCTCAAACAAAAAATAAATCATATTGAATGAAAGCTCTTAATTTATGCACCATATTTCAAATTTAGTTTCAAAATGAAAGCTAATTATATTTTCACAACAGATATTCCATCGAGGTAATAAATATTTCTGTCTCAACAATGAATTGAAAACAGCAACAATTCGTATAATTTGATAAATGTGATTTCTTCCACTCTTGTTTCAAAGTGATGTTCAATACAATTTAGAAACTTGTGTAAAAGTTCATATATTTTTTTAAAATTTATTACATATATATCAGACGTATCAGCTAGTCGTGTGAGATTGGTTTATGGTTTTATCAAGTTGATGAAATGTTGTGTGTTTAATCACTCCTCATGTGCAGCTGTCCGTAGCTTGTCAACTCTTATCGAAATAATGAAACATAAGATGCCATCGGGATTCATTATGAAACGAATCATCTCTAAAAATGAACTTCACAGATTCAATCACATCTGTTTATATGATGTTGCTTATTTTCATCCACCTGGTGGATGAACGGGAAATTAGATTACTGCTCGATACTTTTGACACGTTTGACGTCTACAGCAAAGAAACAACACATACAGACTTGTGTAAAGGTAAAGTGAAACCCGAAGTATTTGTTCACTCGAAGCAATGATATGTTTCTTACATTTTATTACGTCTTACTAAATTTAAACAGAGTTATTTGTTAATATCGTATTAAAGTCTGTGGCATGGCACACCTAACTATTATTTACCAAATATCGTCTTAGAAGTTAATTTATTCTAATTCTAAAAAGAAAATCTTCATTTAAAAATTAATTGGCAATGCTTCTTCTAGAAAGAGTTTAAACAAATCAACATATGATACGTATGATGAACGAAGTATTTGAATATAACTTTAAATAATAATATATTTGGGGGAATAGAAAATAATCTAAAACATTAGTGAGATTTTCTTTAACTATTTCTTCTGATTTGAAATAATAATTACTTTTCTGTTATAAACAAATTAATTGTATATATGATAAGAGAATTTGACATAAATGGGAAAACAGCAACGAATTAAAACATGACCTAAAATGTTCGGAAAGGGCGATCTAATAAACTAAGAAAAATATACCAAGTCAAATTTTGCCCAACTTCGAAAATGCTTTCCTCAAAAAACGAAACAGATTTCATTCGAACGTAGAAACGGACCATGATCAAGTTAAAAATATATTTTCATTAAGAATTATGATTTGTTGAATATGAAACCTTTTCATGCAGCTAATTTATATTCTATTTCAATATAAACGTCAACCTCACTCCGATTGTCTATATTCATTAATATTCTATTCTATGTGCATATGTAGTAAATACAAATTATTTATTCGCCTCTGATAAAAATTCTTATATATAATTTTAAATCCAATCCTAGAAGAGAATTACATATTTACCAAAAAATTAGCTTAGAATGTGATAACAGAATAAAGCAAATCAACATCACAAATGATTTTACCATATACACAAATGATTTTACCAGGTACACTGATGAAAATCATTTTTAATCAGGAAGCTATAGAATTTACAAAGGCAAACCACCAATCCTCTTTTCTAATAAATCACCACAATTTGGCACCGGATTTGTTGTCAGAAGAAATATCACAAATTCAGTATTAAACTTTTCTTCTCCTTTGGAAAGAATTTCACTACTATCGATCCAATCAGGAAACAATGCTTATACATGCACATTCACCTACAAACAAAACTTATCAATGCACATTCACCTACAAACAATTACAACCAGAGACCCACAGAAAGTAGAGGACTTTTTGGAATTATTAGAAGAAAGTACAGTCAAAATTCCAATACACATCAATATTCTACTGGGAGACTTCAATGCAAAAATTGGCAAAGAAAAAGATATTCAGGAGAACAGTAGGACTCTACCCTGCTCACAAAAGAACTAATAAAAATGGAGAAAGATTAATTGGCTTCTGCGAGAATTTCAATCTAAAACAAACGTCGAATCATATCTTGGCGCACCCTCGCAAGAAAATGAAATGGAGATCCCCGAACTCACAATTAGGAGAATTTCTACTAGACCATATGGCCATTTCCAAGAAAAACCAGAAAGAAATTCTGAATGTTAAAGCCAAAAAGGGAATTATTGACTCTGACCACCACCTATGTCTTATTCAAGTGAAGTTTCAACCCAACAGACACAAACCCAAAACAATCAGAAATCCGCGAATCGATCCAGAATTTCTTAAACAAAACTCTGAGACTTTCCTAGCAAATATTTTCAACAAATCTTCTAACTTGGTAGAACTCAACAACACTCTCTTTGAGAGCCTCCCAAAACATCAACGTACCCATCAGGAAACGCAAACAAAGGTGGTGGAATGACACCTGTGACAAGGCCATAGAATTTAGAATTAGGGTCTGGCGGAACAAGAATTCTCATAAAACTGGTCAAACTCGGCACGATTTTTTCCAAAATCCAGAAACAAACCTAAAAAACATATCAGATATGAAAAACGAAAATATGAGCAAAACATGCAGAGAAGAATTATCCAATTCCCAGGCACCTAGTCTCTGTTTCAAACGTCCGGACGGAATTCTGGAAATAAGCAATTGTAAACTCCTAGCATATTATTTCAAGGATATTCTAAACTGTGAAATTCGAAAGAACAACTCACCTTTGAAAACCCGCACCAAATCCAGACTCGGAACTTCCCACATTATAAGAAGTCAAATAAATTATCAGAAAACTAAAAGACAAAAAAGCACCAGGAGAAAATGGAATAATTGCAGGAATGCAGAAAATAGGTGGTGACAAACTGGCCCAAAGTATTCAAGAAATCTTACAGGACATCTGGTATACTGAAGAAATTCCCGAGGATTGGAAATATGCATTGATTCACCCACTTCACAAGAAAGGAAACAAATCAGACATTAATAACTAGAGAGGTATTTATCTCCTCTCAGTAATCTATAAAATTTTCTCTAAAACCCTTCTTAATATTTTAGAAAAAAAAAATTATCACCTAAATGTACATTATAAGGCAGGATTCCAAAAAGAAAGATCCTGCACAGAACAAATTTTTAACCTAAAAGCCATCCTACAAATTCGCAAAACCAAACAAACAGTAATCACCTTTGTTGACTTCAAAAAGGCATATGACTCCATAGATAGGCAAACACTGTCCAACACACTAGAGGATTCCCAAGTCGACAGCAAAACAAGGGAATTGATAAAACAAACTCTGACCAACACAATATCAAAAGTTCAGTTTCTGAGAGAAATTTCTAAACCGCTCGAAATCAGAACTGGTGTCCGACAAGGAGATGGATTATCCCCACTACTATTTATTTTGTTTTGGAAAAAGGAATTAGTGAATGGAAATGTGAAACTAAAGGGATAAATATTCGCATTCTTCTCAAGTACAAAATTGACATTGATTGCTTAGCTTCCGCAGATGACCTTGGAATCCTTTCTAACAATAGAAAAGAACAATCCAGTCCATAGAAAATCTGCATGAAAGTGCTACAAAAACTGGATTCCAAATCTCTCATCACAAATTTGGACAAAAGATATCAAAGAAATTAAAAGTATCCTGATAAAAAATGACTACCACATGATAAGTCGTTAGAAAGCAAATAAAAAACTTCTCGTACCACAAAGAATTCAATGGTATAGAAAATTCGTCTTTGACCTCAAATAAATTTCTCATAATGCCACACATGCCCAAAATATATTTAGATGTATATAGAATATGTAAACAATGCAACATGAAAAAAATAAATCAAATTTGGAACCGACAACCGCATGCAAGGAGCAACAAAGACCAAATGAAAATTGCAAAAAATGTTGGTGTGGTATATAAGATTACATGTATGAATTGTAATAATGTGTCTACAGGCCAGACAAAAAAGAAACTAACTACCAGAATTAAAGAACATATGAGAATGTTGAGCAATAGTATAGATACCAGAAGAGTGGGATTCTGAAACATTGCATAGATAATAACCATATGATGAATTTCGAGAAAGATAAGGTAATAGGTAAAGAAGAATATTATTATAGAAGACTAATTTCGGAATCTATACGCATTAAAATTAATAACACAGATCAAAAATAACACATTTACAGCTGAATTTGATAGCACATTGTATTTGTTAAAACACATCAAATTAAATGTTTCGAGATTGACAACTGCGCAACCGAAAACTTGTTCACAGCACACAGTATGTCTTGCATTCTATCACCAAAAACGACAAGACGCACGAGGTCATTGAAACATATGGCTGATGTTGAATTTTATTATAAATCTACAATGATGTTACCGTTTTAGAAGTGGTAATCACAATTTTTATGACCACAATATCAACACTTAGTAAGTTCGAAGTTTGCTTATTTTGCTTTTCCTTTATATTTTACTTATAATTTCTACTGGTTTGTTAGACTTGTTATTTTGCATGTTATCTTGTATGTCGTAGAACAAGGAAATAGTGAACCTGAAGAGGAGGCCTGAATCATAGCCTTGAAACGTAGTGTTATCCTGTAACAAATTTTAATTGTGAATTTTGAATATCAACAAGTGTTTTATGTGATTTATTCATATCAAAGGTGTAAAAATGATTTGATTGTCTTAAATACATATGCACATAGAATAGAATATTCTATTATATTTATCTACATATTAAATGCCCGAGTTAATATGATTGTATTCACAATAATTAAATAATTTTGTGTACATGACAAGTTACGTGAACAATCATCTTCAGATCTTTTCCTCGAAGACATACCAAACTAAATGAGTCACATTTGTATAATCTAATACATAATGTTCTGCTACGTGTAATCCAATAAGTTCTTCAGTAATAGCTTTATCTTATACATTGGTTCCGAGAAAAACTTCCATTAAAACGGGAATGGTAGTGTGAGAGAGAGCTCAATATTCAAAGCTGCCATCAGAGTAAGTCCCTGTGGAGGGAAATGACAAACCTCTGTAGAGGAGGAGAAATCCCAGGGTGGCATAAACAAGTGAAGACGAATACGTTCCTTCCCCTCCTCTCCTCCTCACCCCACTGCCATTCCCCCTCTCCCACACACATACACACCCAGAGTGCGAGGAAATGACGACGCTCCCTTATCCTCTCGCGGGAACGAAAGGAAATTCGTACACTGTATCACGAGAAACGTACCCCTCCGGCGAAGTGCATCTACCCACGTGGAAGGGTGCTATCCTGGAAACTTCATTAAAGATTCACCTTCAGTCCCATCTACGAGCTACTGCCTTTCCTCAGTTACCTTAATATTCTATGACTTCCGGCTGCATGTGCTACTTAGGTCTATGTCTCGTTTCTGGATTCTGAGATGAACTGGAAAATTACTCGTGATATTTCACGCTCATCAGAACAAGGGATAACGAGTCTATTTCAAAAAAATGAAACTGAATTTAGCCAAAACTGACAGTGTTTGAAACATGAATTGAAAACTGAATATTACATTTGATTTATTTACATATTCCTTTATGCAAAGTACAATTTTAAAGAACAATATTAGGGATATCAATATTTGACAACCACACTCAACTCATATGCACGCAAGAAAGTCAAGGAATGGCGCACTTAAAAAGCTTGACAAATGATACTTTTTCCAACCTGTACTGACTCTCGAGTCTTTTTAAATAAATTAATATATATTATTTTCAAATGTTTGTTTGATTAATATATTTTAATGAGACGTTTCTTGTTAGTTAACATTTTATTAAACATTAGAATCGTGGTGGACAGGTATACCTATCTAATTTTGTTGGAAAGGGCTCTAATGACCTCGATGTTTGCGAGTACTAAAGCCCCAATTTTAAAAAAAATGATGTTGTAAATGCGTATCTGTTAATATAATGAATGCTGCATTATATGATAGTTCCTTTGTACGAAAAATGGACCGCTTGTATAGTAAGATTTTCCAATTCGTCCCTCAAGCGAAGAAATTTGGAGACTCCGTTACTGGGTAAACACAGAAAAATGGAAAATGAATATTTTGTTTCAATATCAATTGTGAATAAAGGTTGAAAAGTAATAAATAAATATGGCTTTGTCATTAAAAAGTATATATAACACCAACTATTTTTTTAAAACACACCAGTATTTAATCATTGCACATCGTTTTACAAACATATACTGTTGGAATTCGTAATAGATTAACGTAATTAAATGTTATTTTCTAAACAATGCAGCATCAATTGGAGCACAGATGACATTCAGACTTTGCTTCATATGTTTTATACGTAAATGACGCTAATAAAATCTCTGTGGTCCGGTAACTTTTAATAGCTTAAAACAACGGCTTTTACATACAAATTACGATTCTTTGGAGCAATTTCATTACGAAAAAAATAATTCGGTTATTTTAAACCAGTTATTTTTAACGATGAAGAAATATCAGAGAGGAACAAAACAAGCTAGCGTCTTTCGAATTTAATTACATTGAAGTTCATCTCCCCGCCAATTAAAAGTCAGAAAGCACCACGAAAAATCATGAAATGTGTCAAAGCTGGAATAAAAGTAGCTAAATCATACATGAATCAATCGTTTTGCGTTAGTTGCATAACTGCGGAGGAGTAAGCACTTCTTCCTAAACACCATGAAGATACAAATACTTGAATTTTTTATTACACCGCATGTCTTTTGACATTTAATCTTTACAATATTAATAGAAATGTAAATTATTCCTAAGAAGGATTTTAAACAATGAGAGTTAACTTGAGCAACTTTAATTTCGTTCTAATAATAATGTAGTCTTTTCTAGAACACATTATTTTTATTTAATCGTATTTATTACTTCAGTTATTATTATATTTTTATTTAATCGTATTTCTTTTTAAAGTAACAGTTTCTCGTAGTTGATATGTCCCGTTTATTTTAAGATATCAATGGGTAATGGGTGCGCAGTCAATTAAGTGGTGAATGTGAAAAAGGGTGCCCCACTGGTGGTTCAGGTGGTAGCGTCCTAGTTCGTCACTAAGCCATCCCGCGTTCAATCTCGGTAGGGCGAGAAAAAATTTGTAACTTTCCATATTAATGTCGCACTTCATACAGCTGAACTAATGAAATGCGAACCCTACTTCCCCTATCCATCTCCTCCTAATATCAATAACTCTAAACTGTTGCTAACTACTTCTATCTCCTTCACATGCGTCAAGTTGTTGGTAAACCCAGCTAACCGGCCCACGTACCAACAATGACCTTCAACTCAATTCCTTCCTCCTTTCGCTCCATGTAGATAAGCTTCAATAGCACGCTACATTTCCCATTTACAAATACAACAATAATAAAGGGGAACCGATAACTTGAAGGGGAAAGGAGAAAATAGAAAAAAACCCACCGTATCGCAGGTGTGCTGGCGTATATTTTGCTACAGAACAAAAAAGAACAACAACGTAAAAATGGCTAAAAAATATTTGTTCATCATATTAGCGTTGAATCAAATAGGCCAATAAATGCAAAGAAAAAAAGAAATATACCTTCGTAATGTGGATCGTTGTGTTTATCAATATCAAATCACGATTAGAGTTTTTTATTGTTTTCCTTTGTGACCATTTATATTATTATTCATCCTAACTTTTAAACGAAATGCTTTATTTTGTAGTACCATCATTTATGTTTATCCTGATCAATACTCGAATTTTTAAAAGGAACAAATACTCGAATAAAAGAAAAAAGTTCTTTGGCACTATTCTCTTTCAATGTTTGGATTTATTCAATAATTCTATATATCTACAGAGTTAACTAAATGTAGAAGATACAAAGTCTTGAAAAATATTACCAACAGTCGACCAAGAAGCTAAAAGGCTCTAGGGCGGAAATGAATCAAAATTAACCTTAGCAATGTCATTTCTTTTGAATGAAAAGAGAGAACACGGAAAGTTGCCTGGTGTAATGAAAGAGACCAGATGAAAAACTGGAGCGCGGAAGTAGATGCAGAAGGAAGCATTAATCTCGGGGAAATAAATACATGTTTTGCTTCACCGAAGTTGAAAAGGTTTTGAGAAGAAAGAAGAGATTAACGTTGGAATGAAGAATAGTTGTAGATGTACAGACGAGATTCTGAGTGAGGCATGTTCAGAACGAATGAAATAGGTGAGGTGGTACATTAGAGTCACCTGGTGGAATGTACAGTTTCAACTCGAAGACTTAAATTGTTTTTGTAGAATAAGAAATTGTTTTCTCACAATTAACGCCCATTATATAATCAAATGAAATAAATAATTAAAGACTTACGACATCTAACGGTCGAACAGTATATATTTTGTGATTATTGGTCACAAAGATTCGAATTTATGTCGAAGTCGTCGTTACAGTTCCCAACTCTTTAATTATTTATTGAATTTAAGAATTTGTTTTCTCAGAAATTTGTTTCTTTGGTTATTTGTTTTCTATTTAATGGAAATATCTAGTGACCTTTATGTTGGCCAGCCCTTACAGCCCTAATAATAATAATAATATCATTTTATCTACCCAAAGACTAGTACCCCAATCCCTGGTCGACTCAATTAAAAAACTCAAAATCAACACCAATGTAATAAGTGGATTGCAACACAGCGTTCTTCTGTCCTCAGCCCACATTACCAGAAAGTTCTTGGACCTGAAATAGATTCTTCCTCCCAGCAGAACTTGATTTAATAATCCACTGCTGAGAGAAAAACCAACATAAATTGAGAGAACTAAATAAAAATAATAATAATAATATAATAGTAATAGAAATAAATCGTTTGAAATAACGATAAAAGTCTGCTTTACAAACTGTATATTGTTTTAAAAAAGTTTTAATTGCATTGTTTATTAAAGAAAACAACAAGAAAAATATTTATTGAATAATTAAGTAATTTCCTTAATAACCTTATATACCGAATATTAATTTTAACATCGAATATGGGCTCTAATGACCTCAATGTTGACGAGCCCTAAAGCCCAACCAAATAAAAAAAACCGAATAAAGACTTTAAAGGTGAAACAAAATACATAAAAATATTACATTTATCTTTTCTTTATTTCATGAACAACGCATTTGCAAAGAAAATACTGTTTCGTAATAATGACAAATAAAAAATACTACAATCTTCCTATGTTCCATAAATTTCAAAATCAGCATTTGAAAAACGACGAACAAAACTACAAAAAACAATCTTTCAGAAAAGAACTTACTTTTTCTTATAAAAAAAGTTCAAATTTGTAGCCAGCACCACAAAACCCGGCAGAAACAATAAATAGCTTCTCCCAAAAGTTCATGGTAAAAGCACTAAATAAATTGACTGAAACGTCGTACAATGTAGAAGCAACAAGAAAAAACTCCGGAGTCACTAGTACCGGGTTTGAAATAGGAAAGAATGAAATTGTTCCGATATTAGAGTGCAAAAGAGTTCGGCTTCATTTCAAAATACCTTTAACATTTTATAAAATTGTGTTATCTTTCTCAATTTATAGGCTGAGTTTACATGAAACCACCAAACAATACAATGAGTGAAATATCTGCATATACTTTAGCACTAACAAATAAATTTTTTGTTGAAGGATATTGTTTTTGGAGTGGTATATTAAGCCCGATAAATCCATTTTGAAATTCTGTTATACTTAGTTTGCCCTAACTCAAAAAATCCCAACCAGAACATTGATACCAGAACACTTGTTTAAATCCTGGTTCAAATTGTTTTAGGTTTTTCTGTGTTCTAAAAGTAGTCCGTACAGCTCACTTCTATCTTACGAATTTCGTGACCGGGCATTCTGCTACATATCAACACGATTCTTCGTAAAAATTGTATTCTTCACGAAACAAGTGTATCGAATCGAATTGTTATTTTCACGGACATTTATAGATCGAACGTAACACCAAACGTACAGTGAACTCTAAAAGAACAACCACTGTTATCGGCGATATTCTACCAGTATTCTCGAGTGAAGCAGTAATATTTGATACCAAAATTTCAACAAAACGTTTCCGTTACTTAAATAGCTAGAATAATGTTGAAAAAATACGAAGGAATTCCTTTTGCTACATACCACACATCAAATTTTCTAAACCTGAAGATGTATACACCTGAAGATTCACAATAAAACATAATTTTTCTCATTCAAAAGCATCAATGATTTTTTCTCATAAATAAAAGGACGCATAAGATTTTTTGAACGAAAGTGCGCGCATTTGCCAAAATATTCTTCTGAATTAAGAATCTGAAGATGCTGACTAAGTCAGCAAAAAAACTTTCACTTTAATTATTAATACGATTGGTGATATTATTACACAATATTTTCAATTTTCAAACTACATAATATAGTATTTTATACCCGAAGTTGTTTTTAGCAGAGGACACGTTCTCATCCTAACACTATTAATAAAACAAAATTAATTGTTTATTCAGTTATCACTTTTACCAATGCTAACATAGAATTTTATAGTCAAAATTGTTTTTATTAATGCACACCTATTTACCAAATCACTATACGCAATTTAACAGAATTAGTTGTCTATGAAGTTCATTATTTTATTGACACCTATCATAGTAAAGTAGAATAAGTAAAAATAATGATATGATTTATAAATATAATAATAATATGAATTATAATTATTAATAATAATATGAATAATAATTATTAATATTATTGTTATGGATGATAATAATAATGAACTTTATTATCAAATAAGTTTAAACTTCGTGTCACCACATGGTGCACAATATATTAATTTAGTCTAGGAAAATGACCCTAAGCAATTATAATCACCATGGTAGTGAACAAAATACAGGTAATATCCTTTTACGGCCGAGTCACGTAAACTGAAATTTACCCAAATAAAATTACAATCATTTAATGACCAAAAACAAAAATTGGCAAAATTAATAATAAAATTGCAACTATCCATTCATTGAGAGTGAATACCAGGGCATTGTGTGAATAACCCACGGATCTACTTAAGGGGTATTTATTTTTTGAAATATACTTAAGGGGTACGACTTATATGAAAGGCGTGCAGGCAAAAACCTCGCCAAATATTTATACATAATTGATACTTTTTTTGTAAATAAATAATAAATTTATTGTCAAAAAACAGTACAAACTGCGTATGACCACGTGGAGGGAAAAAAAACTAATTTACTCTCCGGAAGCAAGCAAGGGACCATCCCATCAATTCCGATCAAGGGCCCTAAGGCAGAGGCGGATTCAAAAAATTCAGCAAAAATTCCTAGATAAGATAAAAAGTTAGCTGCGAGTTATAATACTAATAGAATGTCAATATGTTTGTAATTTTAAGCAAAAAATTACATGTAAGTTATTATCGAACTATAGATTATTCTGAGTATAGTGCTTAAAAATTGAAATAACACTAAATTCACGATTTATTGTTACAATAGACCCGCCCCTAGACAAAGCCTAGAGAACCTGTATGATAAATCCGCCTCTACCCGAAGGAAAACCGGAGAAAAACCCGGGCCAGGATGGGAATAAATCGCCCTATTGAAATTGAAATAATTTCTTTGCCACTGAGAAATGTTATATGGTTCCATAGAACAAGCAACTCACCTTGGACGTTGGATTGCTCACAATGAACTACAGGTACTCGTTGTCTGCCTTTGAACCGTTGTAGCACAGATTAGGTTGAAATTCCCGATTGAGCTCATTCCAGTGAGAACATTTTCTTTCATGACTTTTATAGTTTGGATTGGATGCCACACCATTGGGCAAAGTGATGAGCACTTCACACACACTGAATAAACTCTTGTGTCCGACTGCAATGTAGCGATGAAAGAGACAGAACACTACATTAACTACATCACTATACTCTACACCCCGACAGGCGACGCGGAGCCCGAACGAATAGGATCAACGACGGTGATAAGAGTCCGACTGCCGGGAAGAGAACGAATTAGAAATGAATCTGCTGCACAACTGTACCAACTCACTTCACTCAGCACCGAGTGTCAGGATTGGATTCCGCTACAGAATGTTGAGCACAGAATGAAGAATTTTCTTCCCAACACGATCTAGCCGACTGACTTTTTCAATGTAAGAGCGAAACAAAATTATGTATTGGAGTCGTAATGGAAGAGTGATTCATATGCACCAATAACTTTTAATCCTCAACGACATTCACTTTTTAGACAACCATTAGACTTCGTGGGGTAGTTGCCAGTCCAAAAAAGAAAAATCATCTTACAAACTTACTTTTTTTCGAATAATTAATAAAAGGTCCGTTTTAATGTTTGGAAAATCATACTTTCTTAAAAATTGAAGAAATGTAATTCCAACAACATTAACAGTCTAATTTTTTGTCTCCTAGAAATTACTATCTAAATTTTTTTCCAAAAACAAAGAATATCTGCGTAAACAATAACAAGCCCTACA
Source organism: Laupala kohalensis (assembly GCA_002313205.1). Lineage (NCBI taxonomy): Eukaryota > Metazoa > Arthropoda > Insecta > Orthoptera > Trigonidiidae > Laupala > Laupala kohalensis. The sequence continues at coordinate 344,525 of NNCF01130849.1, read as the reverse complement.
CTTTTCGAGATTAAGTAAAGATAAATTAAGTATACTATAAAGAAAAAATTAAGAATGATTCTGTATAAAAATAAGGTATTTTGGCTCAATTCTTATTGGCTAACATACCGTTAAAATTTAATTTAATTAAAATGAAATTAGTTGGTTTAATCAACTAAAGGGACAAAATTATTTATGTCTATATAATGGCACATATTTTGAATTATTGCATATATGTATCTAGAAATAAATCATGAATCTTGACTCTTTTAAAGAACGTTCCGGTACTACGTTACGGAAACACTGCCGGCACTAAAATTACATGGAAGCGGAGTAGCAATGTTACCCTAGAACCGGAAGTACAGGCCAAAAATTGACTGATCGGATAGAAATTGGTTCCACCAATGTAGTTGTGTTAAAACGAAACAGATGTTAATCTTTATATCATCCACAGTATAATTTTTATTATTTTGATAATTAATTTCCCTTCTCCGCAATGAATGGTACAAAATGAAATAAAGACAATTCCTATTTTTTAGACTATTACTATGAATATAGGTAACGAATTCACGAATTCAATGAATTGAGATTAACTTATAATATTTAATTAATAAAAAAGCATGTCAGAAGATGTCGTCGATACTCCAAAATTTAGTCGTCTACAGTTCACGCCATGTCAGTTGAGAAAAATCCGTCGAAATCCTCGATCTCCGGAAAGTTTCTTACGGATTCGAAAACGTTTCCTTTTTCTTATTACAAACATTACTATAATGAAGTATCTACTTTGTCCTAATAGAACAAGACATTTCCCCCTTCTGATTCCATGATTGGCTATGCCCTTGTCCACAATGGTGCACAGCACATTGTCAGCTACGGACATATCGGAAATATAAGATTTGTCCCCCCAAAAGCTGTTTCGACCGGAAAAATGCAAGTAGAAAAGAAAATGATTATAAGATATTTTACTCTTAAAAAAATAAGTTCAGAATTTTATAGTCAAAATACTATCATATATGAAATAGTTTTGTTCCGTTTTTCAATATATTTTTATAAAGAAGGAATTTATGGCCAGGAAGTTGCTAAAACTGCGTAGGAATACAAAGAACTTCAAATCAACTGTACCTTGTGGAACCAAACCAGGAACAATTTCATCATTTCGGATCAATGTAATCAACTTAACGTAAATCAAGGGATCGGATGAGACTACAGGGATCGTGTGCTCAATTGGCGTCAAGATAATATACAGATCAGATCACAAAAATAAATATAAGAAACAATAAAATGCGTGCATTAAAATATTATTCACAGAAAAATGGCTACTAGTGTGTTAAAACACAATGGAATCAAAATTCTTGAGTTCATATTTTATATAAATATTTAATGAGCTTATCAAAAATATTAAAATGGAAGCTATTGAAATAAATGTATTCCTTAATTATGAAGAGTGTTGGATCTGTAGAAAACTTATTATAAAAGTATTATTTTTGGAGGAGATGAAAGTTTGTAGGATAGGTCAAGGAACTAAATGTAGCTGTGAAACGCGTCATCGCTTATCTCAGAGTTATTATTTCTTCGTGTACTTAGGGAGGCATGGGAATGAGAAGTAATTAAATATTAGTTCCGAGAAGAAAAGATTTGCAGAGACTAAGTGCCGAAGGGTTCACTGTGAGTGGAATGTGAATTGCAAGAGAAATGTTTTCCCATGTCTATTCAGTAAAGCCCACAACGTGGTTTCATCTGGCTGGGTAGTAGTAATTACAAAAGAGAACAAATAGATTCATTAATTTTGTATCCACATGAGCGAGCAGTTCACTCTCTTTGTAATAAAGAGTAATGGAAATTTTGAAAGAGCAGTGTTCTTACTCGTTCTTTTTAAATTTTGTAGTAAATATTTGAACAGGAATTCTTGAATTAAAGATGAGCTTTGATGAACGTTTCAGCTTCACAAAGTAATTGAATGAAAAATCTGCTTTATCGTTTAATCAATATCGTAATTTTAAAGGAGTTATGACTCGACCAAAAATTAAAGATAAACACAAATAATTTAACTCGCAACTTCCGAGAACCTACTCGGGAAGTACCCGGGATTCGAACTCGGTCCGCCGCAATTTTCTCTCGTCCGTAGATGATGTACAAATAATTTACTTTTAAACGATAAAAAATAGTCTGATTTTGTTCTTTGATAAGAATCAGTTCGGTCAAATTACTTGATGATATTTTGAAATAAAAAGTAATACAGAGTTTGCTCACTACAAATATTATTTATTTTCTGTATTATGCAATATATACTTCCGAAAATAATATGTCACTTAACGAAATATATTGAAATTTGATTAAAAAATAATTTATTATTTTTCCTCTTTGTTACTTACCACAAAATTCACAATGATAATACCCAAAGGTTTGGAATTTAGGTTACCATATACTGACAGTATTTGTGAGTCACTTCAAGAAAATTCTACGTATCTTAAGAAAATAAACAAAACAAATTTAGAGTTGAAAATTTTCACGACAAAGAATATGCCACTAAAAATGTAAATAGTTTATGGCATATGACCCAGTTAAATATGTTAGATCATTCAAAGATGTTTTTAAATTTCTAAACTAATCTCCACGTGTGATTACGCAATAGTGGCTTTATGCACCACAGCTATAGATTAGTTGTGGAGGACTGCGAGTGTTTGAAGTATTGTACTTCCTAGGGCGAATATTGTGGTGGAATGAAAGGTAGGGAAAACGGGATTACCCCGAAAAAGCTTGCCACGAATCCTGTTTCGTATCATACTTTGATCAGACGGGGTTTGAACCCGAGTCGCCAGAGGAAAATGAAAGATACCCCAGCCCTAATAGCGTCGGGATCGAAAAGAACAAGAGGTGACCAAGGAAGGTCAGGAAAGAGAAAGGAAGGAGCCTCGCACAAGTGGAAGTAATGCCAGACGCAGCTCCCGTGTTTGCCAAACACGTACTTACTAGAGGTAAGTCCCTCGGGGGGGGGGGACTGTTGGAATATGCTAACACACGGTAGAAACCCACAGTAAGTCCTCTATTAAGTGAATTCTGATGAACATAATCCACTATCATTTAAATTGAAACGAAGGATCACATATCTTACTGCATCATAAGTATCACGACACTTCCTCGCTAAGTGCGTTTCTCCCACGTTTAATTATTCCTATAGAAACATTGCGCTACTAATGGAGACTGGTGTACCCACCATTTACACCGGCGTCGCTATTTGAATTTTCCATACGTAGCTCTCCTAATGCTCCACATACTTGAAGTATGCCACTCGGTGTGACATTCATCTCGGAAACAGTCTTACTTATTTCGATGTTACTGTGTTAAAGCAACGCAATAGCGTTTTATTGTTATGATGTTGTGGAATATTATTCTTCCTAATTTCTGTAAACAAAACGCTTACAGGCAAATAAATCGGAGGTAGTAAAATAATATCCATATATTTCTCTCCTATAAGATTTTCTTATTTTTTGAGGTAGGCACGTATTCTTTCTTCTTTCTATTACTTTAAAATTTACATTAAAATTTCTTTCTCAGGAAGAAGGACTTTGATTGGAGATTTCGACCGCAATGACTTAGCACTCCTAATTACGTTTCTCTGACGCGGTATCAACCGGATAGTCAAGTTATTCAAATACGTCATCTATCTTTGAACTGACATAGATACTGAAGAGCATAGTTTATTCTCGGTGCAGAAAGTGAAGCGTTAGACTGTTCGGCCGCGGTGGCCAATATGAGGCCAAGCGCAATTGGTGTGAAACACAGACCACGCAGTTTATTAGGTTGGTAATAGGTAGCGGGTGATGGAAATGGTTGTGGTACTATAGCGGTTTCCTGCCTCGCATACCCCATTGCTCCACTCATCCATAGAGAATGGGCAATGAACAAATAACCATAAACGTAATAACTATTATAATAACAACTAATTTATATTGAAAAGTAATTTTCAAAACTTCATGGTAAAAATTTGAATCACATACCACGCAAAATGATTTGTTGAAATCCTTTATTATAACTTTTTTGTCGTTCATGGAATAAAGGTACTCCATGTATTTTTATTTACATTAAGATATCTTGGACTGTTGGATCTTTATTATAAATTAATGAAAATCTTTTCTCATAAAAATATTTTTCCAACAAAATTTAACAAATGAAACCCACAAAATATATTTAGTATATTAAACTATTTCTAGAAACAAAAGTCTTTCTCTAATTACCGTTATCTTGCATGATTGGACAAAATTTCCATATTTAGTTTCAACGAATGCACAATTTTAGAAGTTCGTTTTATGATCGCTTTGCTAACGACGAGGCAGATTCAAAACAAACGCTACATATTTCAGTACAAATCTTAGGAGCTAAGCTGATCAACACCGTTAAAAGTTATGTTGTTTCTAAATATCTTTTGGTGTTTACCTGAGTGAAGTAAAATAAGCTGATTCTATTTCGCCAAATCGTCTCACCGTGTAATTTGCCAATCTCGAGATCAGAGTCTCAAAACAAACAATTATAAATAAATCTTATTATTGTCGTGTAGAAAATAATTACTCCTATATAACTAAGAAAGTTTCTTCTCAGTCGTGTGCTTCGAGATCTCTCTTCTTATATACGATAAATGAAATTGAATCCAATAATTAAATTTAGATCATTAAACATTTTTGGATATGTTTTAATTTTAGATCGGGAACCAAAATAGTACAAACGTATAATTTCTCAAGTGTTACACATTAAGTTTACTAAATACTCATGTAACTGAAACTGACTGCTTATCCAAAATGTATAGTTGTTAATTATGATTTTGTGTTTTGGTTGTTTGGTTCTTCAGATTATTTATTTTTCTTATGAAAATATTTTACTTGTATACGTGCTTTATTTTTTGTTGTTACCGAGATAAATCAAACAAATTTGTCTATATATTCAAACACATATGTTCACCTGAGGGTGGCAGTAATCAGCTGCTGAAACATTGTAACATATAATACTAAAAATCTGTTTACAAAAAAGGAGAAAAGAATAATTTTAAATTAATTATGATTGTAGACGTGAATAGTGATAACAAATAAAATGTTATTTCACTAGTAATGCAATACTTCAAACCAGATTTACTTAATTCACGTCAGATACGTCACTCATAAATAATTTTAATTCCATTTAATAAGAAAATTAGTTGTATAATTTATGAGTTTAATGTACCTCCGCACGTTTTATACGGATTGAAATTATATTATCTTACGAAATGTAATAATTTATTATACAATGTTGCACTAATTGCATAAGGTAATTATTATTTAAATAATAACCTCGAAATATATTATGGTCATGACTTACAAAAGCTGCAATTTTCTTGCCAACTTGCTCAAAAAGTTTCAAGTACTATTAATTTCGAATACTAATTTCAATTTCAGCAAATCTATAAAAAAATGTCTATAACATATAAAGTCATTTCAATTTGCTGTAAAAACCTATTAACTGTATAAGGGTCACATTTTGTCCCCAGTGCCGTTTTCCTATGATATTTTGTAAATAAATGATTCTTCAGTCTCTGATATTTTTATAGCTGGCTGTCAGAATATCTTGTGTAAGAGGAATAAATTTTAGTTGAAAATGAACAGTTTAAAATCTTTCATTTAAGCTTTATTTTTCTTTCTGAATAGAAAAGTACCCCACCTAGACCTCCGCGTACACATTTTCTTCCAGCCTTTTGTCACATTTCGTGAAATCTAGGCTCATCATAATGCATTTCTGTTGATTTGGGGAAAACATTCATCTTAGCCTGAGTATCTCCGGTTTTCACTTGGACATTTTAATCGGTTTTGACTCGTATTTTCTTCTAGAGTCATCTAGCTTATTACCTTAGCCGTGGTTATTAGCATCTCTTATCGCAATCAGTTCAAAATTATTGTACTCGCGAAAGAATAGTATTGAAGGAGGAGCCTGAAGACCACGTGAAATTCGAGGAAGAATCATAGTGTGATTGCCGACTCTCACTGCAGACCCGTATTACACGTGCCAGCAGAATCTTAAAGAGTTTATGTTCGGATGCTGCTGTCTACATCAGTAGTTTTGTAGAATTGACAGTAATTCATATACCTACGGTGACGGATAGAGGGCTTGGTCATTAACTTATGGCCACAAGGAGGTTTCATGAAGTTAGTTTTCCGTCGATTTTATCATCCTTTGTGGGGGTGTCGCGGTGTGTCATCTGGAATGGGTGAAGCTGTGCTAGGCCGTCCCCCGCCGCAGACGTGTGACAACGTCGCGCTTTCACTCCATTCATTACATGGCGTTACTATTATTTCACCGCGAGGATAGTACGTCACTAATACAAAGATAGAGAACTGATAGTAATGAGAATTTCCGTTCCGTGTAAATGAGCGAGGTTAAAACGAAATACTAAAAAAGAAAATTACATTCCTCGAGTACGGTTATTATCAAGACAATTGAAATGCCATATTAAATTTAACACTCATCATTTCGTCAGAACCCTTTGTGACCATGCTAAGCTGTAAATCAAATGAACAATAGAAATAGAATATGTGTTTTGGTGTCCGATAAGATTTTTCTGAGTTCTTCAACTTGTGACAACGTACTGTAATCAAATTTTTTTTTTTTAAACAACCCATTTGAAGGTGCCTTTAATTAACTCATTCTCTGACTTCAAATAAAATGTCGTATTTCTCTCATTACTCTGTAGATTTGTCGAGGACACCCTAGAGGATGTTCAATAAAGTACTATAGTAGGGTTTTTTCTTCCTCCGCCGAAGTGTGAAGGACTAGGAAGTGCAGCGATGGTTTCGCGACCTCGATCTGGTCTGGAGAGGCACGAGGTTCGTAGCGCAAGATATTGAAATGCAGAGAGGATCCCACGATGCAAAAGCGGCGCAATCTCGTGAATTCTTCATTCTCCCACCAGGACTCGTGCCTGACAGAGGTTGGTCCCGGAGTGTGTGTGGAGAGAAAGGAAGTGGGGGGAAAGAGTGTACTCATAGAATGGGGGCAGACGAGGCAACGCCAACGGATTGCTCCTCTTTGAAGTAGATCGTCAAAGAAAGGATTTGCAAAGAGGAATTGGAAATTGGCGGGTTAGGATTAGTTCAGCTAACAAAGGATAAATAATGGGGAATTTCCTTTTCATTAACGACGAATAGCAGATAGTTTCCTGAAAATAGTTACCATTTTCGGATAAAAATGTTTGAATTTTTGAGTGCTAAGATAATTTTTTTATTCGATATTTACATTTCATTTCAACCAAAAAAGTTAAGAGTAACAAGGAAAAAGTTATCATATTTTATAAACATTAAAAAAATATTTGAAAATTAATTATTTATCTGAATTTTAACATTTTTTGATGTAAGAAATAAAATTGCTGAGAGAAAAAAAACGAGAAGAAATATTCCTGTTAAAGAAAAAATCAGAGGATATACCCCAATGAAAATTTTATTTTCGCTTATTTTTATTTATTGATTATTTATTTAATGCCTTTTGACGAGGTTAAGGCCATGAGATCTGCCCTTCCACCTAACCGATGGAATTGGGAAGAAGAAACGGGAACTCATGGTACTTATTTTTGGTAAATTATTTTTGAAACTAGTGAACATCAAAATATAAAAACGATACAACACTTTTTCCTGATTAAATAATTTTAATTAATTCTACATTATCCTTGAAGACCTGATATTTAAAATAAATAATTTACTGTGTGCAACGTATTCGTATAGATCCAACTAGTTACAATATAATCCTTTCCACGTACACAGACAAGCGCGAAGTGACAAATGCATTAACAGGTTTTGATTTGTTCTTATTTCGTAGGCAAAGTGACACAGACATACACACAGTAGCGATTTGTTTGGAACCTTGCTCTTTTTTAAAATTTTTTGTTTACTCTGAATTCGAGCTATGCAACAGAGTAGAATGTGCAGAGTTGGCGACGTGACATGCATCGTCATTTGATGTCGTACCCCCCGCGACGTATATCACGATTCTCGTATCTCTCTCTGTAATTGTATTTTCAGGAAATACGATGTGGAAATGAGAAGTGAACGAAGGGCTTGGCATGAAGTGAACTTAAATTTTCTTCTAACATGAAATATTCTTTTTTGCCAGGTCAACTGTCCTTAGAGAAGTGAATAGAAATAAATTTTCAAAATTTTATAATATAAAAATTCCCAGGAAACAGAAACAATTGAGGACGTTTTTCTTACTTTATTTTCTAATTTAAAAGAATTTAAAAATATTTGCCATTCCTCACTAATTTGAAAACATAAGTAAATAA
>NNCF01130849.1:301286-336232 GCA_002313205.1 Laupala kohalensis | reverse complement strand
TATATATATATATATATATATATATATATATGTATGTATACGATGAGAAAATTTTCTCATATGAAAAATTAGTGCATATGAAAGAAAATTATTCATTAGAGTATTACACTACTAAGTACTAAGTATTTATTAGTGTATACACATATAGACTGATTTCTCTAGACACGCTCTGCGTGATAAGGACGTAAGTTGTTTGTTTCAAAATACTATGGATATTTTGCAGCATGAAATCCGCTGTATTACGCAACAGCTCGTGTTCTACAACCTAGAGTATCCTTTTCTTGACTTCGCGCAATGTTCTCAATGTCAAAAGATCGAAGTGCGTACTTTCCGTTCACGACTCATGACGGTTGTCTTATTTCATGCAATCATCCCTAAAAAAAGGTTTCCTCACATTTTTTGCGTATCTTATCGTACGTACTCATGTTATTTTGTTTTCTTCCTTTATTAAGATAATATATATTCCTTTTCGTTCCTTTTTTTAAAATATTTAAATCAAATATTACAAATTACACTCTTGCTGCGTTGTAAATTAAAGATATTTAATTCTGCAAAACTTCTAAAGAGTTCTGGTTCTTGCACCCCATATAATTCGCATTCCTAATATATGGGAGTTACATTCTTTCCTGTTTTCCGACAAACACGGGTTTCATCCTCATCTTCCCCAATATTTCGATGAGAACTTCAAAAATTTCCGTAACCTCTGGTAAACTTACTTCACTCGCCTGACGCCATCTCGATACGAAGTGCACATTTTTAATTCTTCTCTTCCCTTAAAATATTCCTTCCGACGTTTCTATGATCTCGTTTCAATAACTGTTGAAGTTCCAAGAAGTAATGGCAGGGAATGGGTCATAGTGCACACAACTGCAGAGAGGTTCAACCACTGTCAGCATATCCGTTTTTCCCACATGCGTACACTGAGATAAATTTATTGGTAAATTTTTCCAAAGTTTGAGGCTAAACTGCAAGAAGATTATTAGAAAATACAATGTGAATCTTAGTAGTGTTCCGGGGACAATATATTCAGGAAATGTCGTGTAATGCAATTGATTGGTTGAGTAAATACACCGGTTAAAGTGAACGATATAGTTACAAAGTCTAGTTTTTTTTATATTACTGCTCACGAGTACCTGTACGTCTGTCTGGTAAGTAAGGCAAATGTTTCCTGCGCTTCTGCTGGTTGTGACGCATTTGAATTGGTTGGGTTAGGGGGGGGGGGGGAGGCTTACGCTATCCAGCACTGTCAAGGTCAATGTACCCAGAAGTCTCGGAGTGTCCAGATCATTGTTTTAGTGTACTCCGGTTTACTGCATGTGTCACGTCTTGCGATGGAGGACTCGCTCGAACAACGGTACGCAATCAAATCTTGTGCCAAAAATCTAACCTACATCTACGCAATGATTAAGGAAGCTTTGAGAGGACGCAGCTCTTTCGTATTATCGAGTTTCGAGGTAGTTGACAGCCGGGAAGAGGTAACCGATGAACCCCGCTCTGGACGTCCTCCGTCAACCAAAAGTGGCCCGTGTGCAAAATTTGTTGAACACGGATCGTCGATTTAGTATCCTGATGATGGTGGAAACTTGAAACCTTCAGAAAACTACGCTGATGTGCTGGAGAGATTGAGAAAAATGGCCACCCACACGAGAAGGGAGATCGCCGCCATCTGAACGTTCCACCAAGACAACGCTCCCAGCCGCACTGCTCTTCGCGTTTGGGTGTTCCTGGCCTAGCATAACTCTGCAACACTGCCGCAACCCCCGTGGAGTCCGGACCTTGCCCCGGCTAACATTTTTTTGTTCCCTAGGATCAAACGCGCCTGAAAAAAACAAAAACGAAAACGATTCGGGGCGATTGAAAAGATCCAAACCGCTGTGACGAAGGCCCTTGACGAGGTTCCCGAAGACGTTTTCCTGGACGCGTACCTTGAAGGCCAGAGTCGCTGGAAAAAGTGGGTACTTGCACAAGGGAAATATTTTCAAGAATTTTACAAGTTCGTACCTTTATCTTGCATATCGTACGTATACTAACCGGATATTTGCCTTACTAACCGGACTTTGTATAGTTTTCTCTTTCGAGTGATTATTGCAATAGTTATGCAATTTGAGACATAATTCAATTCAAGCCGAGAAACTTTCTTCTTCGAATTTAACTCTAAATGACCATAAACTTATAAATTATAACATATATTTGCACATATTTACAATTTCTTAAAGATGCCTTATTGTCTCTTGGGGACAGCGCGCTGTATTCGTGACCACATGCTACATAAATCGAGTTCAAATGTGATGCAGATGGAAAATATTTTTCAATTTTTTTGGCGACATGGCTGAGAATTTTCCTCATTATCTAGAGAATATTTTCCCTGAAATCCGGATTTTTTTCTTCCACTAGGTCATTTGGTTCTGTTCTTTTTCTTCAGATTTCTTGATCAAGATTTCTACTTGCAATGTTTTATCAGCCGAGTTCAACCAGTGCGTTAAATATAGTGTGTGAGAGCGAAATTGATTAGAATTCTATGAGTTGACAAGCTCTTCGTGTTTGTGAAACTGGTGCTCACATACGCTATTTAAAACTATCGAGTTTTCCTGATAAATTATTGTGTAAAACTTTCTTCAATTGCTTAAGCATTAGACATGAAAAATAACGTTGGAGAGTAATACATTTATTTACAATTTTAAGGGCTATTATGTACAGAATATTCCATAATTTAGTTTTCCCATACCATTAATTGGAATTACACATGAAGGAAACAACGGTTGTAATAAGAATGGTTGTCAAGGAAAAGTAATGAAAAATAGTCTACATGCTTTACGAATATGCAACGCACAATGGAAAAAATTGACGGTGTCGGAATTTTATTGAGAGAGAGAGAGATGCGGTTTATCAAATAAACGATGGTTTATTTCTAGGAAGATATGTTTCGGTTTTTCTACCGTAAAATTAATGGTGACTTGTCATAGAGAACTTGAAGTAGTAATGTATTTTGGGTTAGTAGTTGTGGCGGTGCTACCCTCATTTGCAGCAGTCGGTGTAACTGGGGAGAACTTCATCCTTGTACTTCAGCACTGGCCCATGTCACTGTTTCCGGAGCGCCAACTGTCATCTAGAGTGTATTTCATACTTCCTTGTTCTAGAGAACAATTTAGAGCAAGCCTGTTCATCCCTTTAAACGAAATTAAGCAGTTACTTAGGTTTGATTTATGTTTAAATGATTGCTTTATTAGTGAATAAATTGAATAATTTGTTCCAAATGATCATATAACATTAGAACAGTTATTATAACAGAAACGGGCGTGAATTGAGTAATATTGATTGATCTCTTTCCTCAATATTTTGTGAGATTTCACTTTCTCTGCACATCTCATATTTACATAATTTTACATAGCAATGTAATTCAGTACGAACATATTTAAATAAGAATACATCAGACGAAAATATTAATATTTTGAAAAGTGAACAAAATGAAACGTTCTTGATTGTACTATATTAATTTTTCAGTGTCATTATTGATAGTGTGTGATATATATGAACCTTCATTCTCTCGAGTCTCAAATTTTCTCAGCAATATTTAAAATAAATCAGCATGTATTATATTAAATACAATACAATTTTTGTGTTTTAATAAATACAATATTTGTTGGTATTATGTTAACACTATAACACGTGTCGAACTATTTTTATCGTTAGAAATATGTTGAAATGTTAAATCCGCCACTGCCTTAGGACCGTTGATCGGAATTGATGGAATGGTCCCTTGCTTGCTTCCGGAGAGTAAATTAGTTTATTATCCTCTATGTGTTCATATGCAGTTTGTAACTACATTAAAAAAAAAGTATATATAGTTTCATACAGAGATAGAAAGACCTTGAAGACACTTTACTTAACTTAGTTTATTTACTTCTGCTTTAAGAAGTTCGAATGACGTACCGTGAAAGGCATCGAGTAGATATTTTAGTGTTAAGAATTTTTTCTTGTATCACCGTTTCATATTCTTAGCTAAATGTGTTAAAAACGAGGAGAGTTGGAAAATCGAAAAATACTGTTGACAATTTTTTAAGAAGAATAAATTATTCTCATTAGTAGTACAAATAGAGTAAAGTTTTCACATGACAAATAAAGTGTATGACGGGAGGACTTCAGCTGTTTCATGCAACGCAGGGAAAAGGAGAGTTTAACAATTCAGCCTTTGATCAGTCAAGAAAATTCGAGAAGAAATGTATCCGTTTCCAAGTTCCTCACTCATATTTGTTTTTGTTTTTTTGTTTTCCATCCTTGTCTTTACTTTCTTCTCTTTCTTTATCTCTTTCATTCTCTCTCCCCCCCTCCTTTATTTCTTTATTTCTCTTTCTTTTCCCTTTCCTTTTTAAACTTTTCACACGTTTTCACTCGATTTATCAGTTAGCAAAAGAACACTGCAGACGTTTCTTGACACAGATTTGTAAAGAGTTCACATTCCGATGTATGAATGTGGTTATTTGAGTACATTTAAATTAGCGACCCGTGAGGCATTGTACATGTGATTTTGTTGCAATTCTGCCTCAACCTTTAGTGCGCACAAAAATAACACGATTATTTTTTATTGGGGTTTTACGGCTCGCCGACATCGAGGTCATTAGAGCCCTAAAAACTTGTACAGGTAGGGAAAATGCTGTTACGCACAAACGGAGAGCCAACGTGACTCTCCCCGCGTGTGGGACTCGCCGAATGACTCAACCATACCCACTGAAAACCCGCATGAATTACAATATATCCAAATTAGGAAAAAAGAGAGATACAAAAGTTTCCATTAACATTATAAAAACCACAAACAAAGAAAAAGGTAAATTTTGGGAGATAAAAAATGCAAATTCAAAGCAAAGGGGGTAAAAAGATTTAAATCAATACCCTCCCGAGGGCTTGTGGGAGGAGTCCCGTTTCGTTTATGGATTTGAGTAATGACATACAAAGGAAGATTAGATACTGTTCCAGAGGCCACATTCATGATGGAACATAAAAAGACGTATCAAAATCTGTTCATTTTGTCCAAGCCTAACGTTCACACTTATTGGTAGATTGTGTCGCCGTTGGCTGGTACTATATTTGAGATACTCCAGAAGAAATTGTTCCACGGTAAGTGTTGTGTTGCAAGTTTCACGGATGGGGGCAAGTTCGCCGCGAAGGAGATGACCATGGAAAAGATAGCAGTGACCAATACGAAGACATGAAAGGATGACTTCTTCACGTTTGTTCGCACGGGATGATGACACCCAGGTCTTAACGGAGTCTTTTACGTTTCTCAGCTTGACAGCGCGAGTTTGCTATTCGGCTTGCCATGTCCCAAGAAGAAACGATCTTATGTCAACCTTTGAATCTGACGTAGGAACAGATGAAAGATAAAGGACTGCCTTCTGTGTTTCCCGCTTCGCTGCCTCATCAGATTCTTCATTACCCAGAATAGATAACACGATTAGATTGTCAAGTAAGATAACATATCTTTTTTTGATTGGACTTTAGGGCTCGCCAACAAAAGTCATTAGAGCCCTTTGATAAATATATCAATCAGTCCATGAGATAATGTGAAATTTTTTAAAAATTGCATATAACTTCAAATCATTCCTTTATTATTTGGAAGTTTGAAAAATACTTTCTTAGTGAACCTCTACAATAAGAAGAAAGACATATTCTTCACGTACCAAGTTTCAATCTTGAATAATTTTTTGCGTTGATGACTTTTCGAAGTGGTAAGCGCCACTTATGCATATTAAATATTTTTTACATAATATATCTGCAGGCTTTTTTAAATGCAAAATTGAAAAGACATAGAAAAAAATCATATTGCTCTGGAAAAATTATATTATTCTGGAAATAATGTAATTTGATTTTAAGTATGTTTAAACGTAAAATAAGTGGGAACATTTCTTTTCTTCAATTAATCGCTTGACTATTGTAGCCGAAATAACGATGCCTCAAAATTTATATTAAATAGTTCCTTATAATAATAGTTTAATTATTTATTCACAATAATAATTATTTTATTACAAAAATACATTAAAATATTCATCCTTTTATATCTTATTTAGTCTACGCTGTCTACGATGAAGTCACTAAAAGATTTCCTTTTCTATTTAGTATGTAATTTACTTTTTTGTCTTTAAATGTCACTTCAACTCGTTTCGAATTTTCGTCTAGTCTCGCTATTAATACCAAGTCTCACTTTTCATTTTGTCTCGCATTAATCCTTATTAAGTCGCGTGTCCTATGTGAAATAGTTAACTAAACCATTTAATTTAATTTTGAACGAGACATTTAAAGAAACTACAGAAAAGCATCCAGAAAAAAATTTATTACCCGACTACGGCGAAGCTTGAAAGGAGAGGGTTATGTGTTCGAGCTGCATGTTTATGTCCGTTCCTATGTTCCCTCGTAACTACTTAATGGATGAACCGATTTTGATAAACTATGCGTCGTTAGATTTGTCTTCATGACGCGAGTGTCACTGGGTACATTAAACTTTATTAAAATGTGTGATAAGAAAGATAGAAATTGGTTTTGTCGATAAATGTCTATAAAATCGGGTAAAAGGAGAGCTATATTTTCTTACGCTGCCTAAATGGTTGGAGATGGGCGACAACTGTGCATGACAATATTGTTTGTCTCAAAGAGTTCTTCAAAAAATTCCGCGACAGCATATGTCTATCAACAAAAATTAACCTAAATTACTGATAAATTATCGATCATGTGGGATCCATTTGCATATACTATCTATAGAAATATAATGGATCCCACCTGCTTCCAAGTTTCCTTTAATTTAAAATTTGTATTAAACATAACATAATATAACGTGTTTTAGTGACATGTTTTACCACACATTATTTAAAAAGACATTTTTTTGTCTCCACGGTCATACCTCATCCAATCTAATGCTTTTCTTCTTGTTTTTTGCTTTTCAGTTCCTAACATAAATTAATTTTGAACTTTAGTTTGTTGTACGGTAATCGGGTTTTAAAATATTTTTTAATTACCTTTTTTTTTATTTTCTCCAGTGCATTCATTATTTGACAATGCCCTTTTGATACTCCGAAATTATCTTCAAACACTTCATATTCTTTGACGTAACCTCATTTTTTACTTCCAATTAAATCAATAACGCGTGACGTAATAGTGCACATGAAAATTGAACTAATTAGGTGCTCACTGAATCTTTATGAGGAGAGAAAATGAAAGAGTTGTCAGTTGTGAAAGAACGAATTCAACTTGAAATACTCTCCTCGTTAGCTTAGTTCAGCAGTCAAGAAAGACAGGATGCCGAGTTCAGTACAACTCTTACGAGTATTTCGGAAGCACTGGTGCAAAGTCGGCGAGAAATTACAAAAGGAAGAATGAGATCCGCAGAAAAGAATAAAAGAAGAGAGAAAGTTAGTTGAAATGTTCATGAGGAATCCAAATTTAACCTTCCCACGGAACCTAATTAGAGATTTTATAATATTCGTAAGGGAAGAGAACAAAGAGACGGTTATTGGCAAATTTCCACAGCAAATATCTCACTGGAAACAGGAAATACTGGGTAGATTGGAAAATTGAAAATTTCGGGATTAGTATTTGTAGAGTTTCACCTTACGTACTTAGTTTTCTTTTACAAGTTCACTTTTCTCTTCAGACATTTTGGTCATTTTGGTCTTAATACTTGGATAGTTGAGTAATTGACGAATGTCAAGAAAAATTAAGAATTAATGTACGAAAAACAATAAATATAATGGAAGAGGCGAAATACGTGAAATTTTGGTTTAAGGACCTATTATATTCTTCAGATTCCCAAAAGACAATTTAATTGTTTTATAGGCTTTTCCCACGATTAATCTAAGAAATGAGAAAGTATAAATAGAATGAGGTTTCAAAACATTATACTTAAAATAAAATTGTTGTTGTCAACTCAGAAAGTTATATACTTGGTTTACTCTCTAATTTATTCGTTCATCATTTTGAAACGCTAACAAATTCTACTGATTTATTCGCAGTTATACGTGGTCAATTATACGTGGTCAATGGACAATACGTCGAAAATTATATTCCAAAATTAACCCTCGTGCGGGCTCGCTTGTTACACAAACGAGAGAGCGTTATATATAGTACAACGGCACGTTTAATAATAATAATAATAATAAACTTTGTCAAAAAGCAGTTGCAAACTGCTAATGACCACGTGAGGAATAATAAACTAAATTACTCTCCGGAAACAAGTATGGGACCATCCCATCAATTCCGATCAAGGGCCCAAGGGCAGTGGCGGATTTAATACTTATAAAAGATAATTACTAAAATACGTACTGTTATCGAATAATTCCTAAATGAATCGTAGATATTGTGTGCAGTGAAAATTCGAGATAACTAACAATAAAAGTTTTTCACGTCTTCTTACGAAAAAATCTTTATCAGTATGTGTTAAATTTATTTGATGTAAATTTAGAAGAATTTACAATAACATAGCAGTCTAAACCATTTCATTTGAATAATAATTTTCAATTGACATTGAACTTTTGAAAATGCTCCACTTCCTTGTATTTTTACAGAAAATTTATTTTAGTGTAACTTTGACAGTTTAAACATGTTTCAATACAAATAAAGTGTTATTTGCATGTACGTTTCTCGTAATTATTGCAAATAAATCTTGTAGTTGTATTTTTTGTGAGACCGCATTTCACGTAATTCTATTATCAGTATTTCAGACCTAAACGAAACACCTCTGATACACAAATGTATTCAAAACAATTTTCCTCGCACAATTCAAAAAGTATTATTACGCTAAAAATAAAATAATTGTTAATATTTTCCGAAAATACCACAAGAAGAAAATGTTTTGGCTGCCAATACTCATATCACTTTCCACAGAGAATCGAACGCAAAAATTTGTTTGTAGAGTCACTTGAATAGAACTGATTCGTCCACTTCTCACACGGAACAATCACACTCCACCAGATTTCTTCTCGAAACTGTTCCTTAACTGGAGCACATGGAGTCTGATAGACGTAGCACAGAGAGCACAGTTTATGAAGGGCCTCAGTTAGTAAGTTTTAATGGAGTTTCGACAAAAAAAGGTCATTGACACCCATTTTAAAACGAGTCATTAGTGACAAGATAGTATATTGAAAGAAAGGAAAATAATAATAATAATAAAAATAAATAAATAAAATCATTTATAAACACAGAGGTCATATTTATAACTAAATAGCTTTATACTTAATACTAGAAATAAAGAAATACATAGATTTATACTATATGTGCATAAGACACTATATATAAAGATATTAAACACAGAAAAAAAAACATTTCTTTGATGCATCTTAATAGATGATCTTTGAGGACTATATTTACTTTCTTATATACGTAGAATATGGAAAGTATTGTAATTGTAAAAAAAATCGAAAGGGAAATTTCCGTTTCGGCGATCCTAAACTAAGTGAAGCAGGTATAAGTTATTTTACTGCGACTCTACCAAGCTTTGAAGCGAAATACCGCTAATGCGGATGAAATGCGTACTAATTGTACTTTACATAAAGATAATTTTAGTAAAATCGTTGGAGCCGTTTTTGAGAAGCATTCAAAAGAGTACTTTGACCTTCATGTGATGTACCCTTTGTTTTAAAGTTAAAAAAAAATTGAACATGTGCATCGAGAACAAGTAAATTCTACCGCAAATACGAAATGCGAATTAAATTGATTCATCCATTTACTCAGTATCGCCGCGCACAGACGAACAGAAGGACGGACGGACGTTATGCCAATAACCACGTATTCGTAATAAGGGATCGCCAAAACGAATATTACCGTCGAAATCACGCTTTTGAACTTTTTTCACTATTAAAATACATTCTATTGTAATAAGTAATTCATTCTTTAAACTTTTTCAAAATTTAACTTTTTCAAATGAATAATTATTTGCGGAACAACATCGCATGGAAAATACTGCGCAACGAAAGAGAGTAATTGCTAAATGAGTGCATGTCACGACTAGCGGAAAAGAGAAAGTGGGCATCTGCTATATCATACGTCTAACAAAAGGGGGTCGAACATTCTTTTGGCAAAACGTGTGGTGACTGCTTAGAAGCTGTTCGCGCCGTCTGGTTTGTGTTTCGACAAGGGGGCTGGCGGAAATTACAATAGAGGGTGTATGACAAGAACCGAGCGGATCCCTAAGGAAGATGGGGGAGTAGCATTCAGGTCAGCTGAGCGATCCTTTGTGTGAAACTGGTGACCAAAAAATTTTGAGAATGAACAGACACTGTAGTGGAACAATCGCACCACATCATGAGACGGATGTCACACGACTAAAGAATAATCAGATATTGGTTGATTAAGGCAAAACGTCAAAGATCAACAACCAATGGGGAAGGATACGTGGAACATACTCCTTGTTATTATTGACTATGAAGATTCTGACGTGTGGCGTGCGCGTATTCTAACAGATCTCCCGAAGGAGAAGGGCGAGGAGGGGGGAGGGAGCTATTTAAACACATGCAGACTTAGAGGATCGTCATGATTTTCATCATCATAATTTCATATCAGTATGGTTGTTATTATTATAAGATTCTATCTTGTTTTATTTTGGTCAGATGGAGAGTTTGAGCAGCGGCCTTTTTCAGCCGAGAGTTCGCGGACGCCATATTAGATCATGATAATCCAAATTCGTCGAAATCGAGGATCGACTTCCACAAGTCTCGATAGTTGGGTGTCGTAAGTAAAACTATTCGATGAGCAATCGTCATCCGTCACATCGACCACAAATGACTGATCACAGTACGCATCCATTAATAATAATCAACAATACTTAAATTCGTCGCGGAACGCGACCGAGGAAAATCGTATCGAGTTTTCGAACTTCAAAGACATTAATCGATACACGTGAACGCACAGCTGTACGCGACCAGTATCTCCGATGTCCTACGGAAGTGGCTGATTGGAGGGCAGCTGATTGACACCTGATTGTTCTCATAACTCCTCATGGTGCCTTGCCTCTGCAGCTTCCTTCTCCAATGACGTCTGGCGTCGGTTTGCAACTATAGAGGTAACAATTTTTGAATGAGCCAATGACGGTCTTCCGCTACAAGTGTATTGTATGATTCGTCTTATTACTTGTGCCAATTGTAATTGAATTTTGTTTGAAAACTACTATTGGCTAATGGCACAAGCGCCCTCATTATAGTAGCAACAGTGCGGTTACAAGACTGAGTGAAAATCAATTTTATAAAGAATTATGGTGTTTTGTAAGCCTTCAGCGCATATAGTGTTGTTAAACTTACAAAATCCATTCTTTATTGTAAAAGAAAAATCACGTGTGTAAAGTCAGTGTTAATTTAAGATTTTATTATGTTTTGTAGGGAAGTTGCATGCTTTTTTATTTCTTGGAGGGGATTTATTTCTAAAGGGGAATTATTTGTGGAACTAGAAATCATGTATTTGTTTTAGGAAATTATGTCGAATTTTCATGAATAATGTGTTTTCTTAGAGAATGATTTGCGTGTGTGTCACCCCAATGAGAAGGTCGAATCCATTACCCTATTTCTATTAAATTTTAATGACATCTAAGCATCAATCATTGCTTCACCGAGTAGGCCAGTTAAGTGATTATACGATCTTTCTACGATATAGGTTGCTAATTGTTGTATCAAAATTCCGTATTTTAACTAAATTTGGTACCCCTGAGCTAGCCACGAATATTTAAATAACTAAAAATTTAAACACAACTAATACTGTATCATCTTGAATCGGCCAATTCCCGCAACTACACGATATGACAGAGGAAATCTTGATTTTGTTTATTTTTCTTAGTGTTAATAATAATTAATATCGAGCTTCTTTATTTCAATTATATCTTCATTATTGTTTTATACTGGAATAATATGACGCCTAGTCATGAAATGTATACTTTCTTCCAATTTTAATTAATCAGATAGAGAAAAAATCCTACTTTTTTATTACTATTAGTGTTATTAATAATAACTGTTATAATATTGAGCTTTTTTCATTATATGTTTCGTTTGATTATTGTTTTATACTGGAATGATATGTCGTCTTGCAATCAAATGTTTATTTGCTTCTAATTTTAATTAATAATACAAATATTGAACACCAACTGGAGCCAAAGAAGGATAATTTATACACTCCAAACCAAGTGATGACTGAAATGCTAATTCCAATGATGAGTTTATCTTATTTTATCTGAATCTGAAACAGTGACTTTCGGTATAACGTCCGTCCGCCTGTCCCTCTTTGCGCAGAGATTCTGAGTAAATGGATGAATCAATTTAATTCGCATTTCGTATTTACAGTAGAATTTACTTGTTGTCGATGCACGTGCCCTAATTTCTTTTTTACTTTAAAACAAAGGGAACTTTACGTGAAAATCTATGTTCCCTTTTGAATGTTTCTAAACAACGATTTTGCTAAAATTATCTTTATGTAAAGTACAATTTGTATGCATTACATCCGCAATTAGTGGTATTTCGCTTGAAAGAGTGGTATAGAAATAGTAAAATTATTTCTGTCTGCTACACTTACTCATTAGTTTACTGCTTGAATAATATTTTGCAGAGTAAATGGACCAAGCAGACGTAGAATACACTTTCCGTAAACTGAAATGAAAGATACGATACTGATAAAATACATAGGAGGACAGAAAACGCACTACAGATACGAAAATACATCAATCTCTGTCTACAACGTAATTACATTTACATAACACTTTTATGATATTTATAAGACTGATGTGTCGCTATATGTTTTGAAAAAATTTCTGACTCTTTATTTTACTTTAAATTTCAAATAATATGAAGTAATAAGTTCATCTAGCGACTTTGAGCTTTGAAATGACACTTTATCTATAGAATTTTTTCTCACTCTATGCCGCAGACGGAGAAACGTATATGAGAAAGTATGTGCAATGGTTTTGCACCACTTGTTTCTCTACCTTCGTATGACGTGTCTATTCTTCATCTATTCTCTTCCTTCTTCTTATTTCTCTTCTCTAATCTTATTCTATTAGCACAATTCCTGGTAACGATGAGGAAGACCAGAAACAGAGTGAGGAAACCGAAGTAAAGGAGAGGCTGACGAAGACCATGAGAAATTTCCACGCCCTTTCTCTGCACTCCAACACGTTCTTAGAGCATATGGCGAATTCTCATGAGACGAAAAGTTTCCTTTATCACGTCCAAGCGCGTAGGAGGGAGTGGGGCGACGGGTCACTAGCAGAGCGAGAGGTGTGGTTCGCTCCTAAGAACTGAAAGGGAGTTGCGAGGAGCGGAAACTCGGAAGCGAAGGGCTCGGAAGTTCTACAAAAGAACTTTCGCCTGAAAGATTCTTGAGAGGTGAAAATGTTAGCGCGCATACATGGGTATACGTTTGTAGCATTATCTGGATCTAACAATTTTATAAATACAATTATTGAGCATATCGATAAAAGATATTCTGTTGTATAATAACTTCGAACATGGAACAGCATTCATTTCACACAGAAGGGAGTACTTCTCACAACTTACACTTTTGCTAAAAGCATAGACCAAGTAAAATGCACTTGCAATGGAAGTAACTTGTTTCTTTTTTCAACAAGAAGAGTAATATTTTTCTGTTTCTAAATTAAAAAGAAGAAATTTTTTTTTTCCCAAATACACAAAAATTATTAAATACTATTCGTCCACGTCACAGAAATGTATTTTGATGTCTGAACATTTTACCAAAAAATTCTTAGCCTATTAATTTATCATTCTGAATTCATTGCTTAGAATCACAAATTGATTTTCCACCTCCTAAAAAGTAATAATATTTATTTAAATAGACAAAAATTATGACTTCTGTCCTTTTCAACTTCTTTTGGTCGTTGATAGGAATTCGTTCTTTTGGAGAGTAAAGTAGATTTTTTCTCCTTCCGTTAATGGTTTCAGTTTTGAAAATCAATCACTTCTTCGATTGTAAATTTGTTTATACAATTATTTCATTTTCAATGGTACCTTTTCCGACATATGTCGTGGGCATAATTAATGCTATATTAGTGTAAATAATAAAACAAACATCCCAGGTTTGTTATTAAAATATTTACTCACGCAAAAAACATGTTCACACAATACAAGGGTGGGTACAGAATTAAAAAGAATATACTCGAATAAAATTAAGCGTGTACGCACTCTTGTATGTAGTTTCATAGAATGCTTGCCCATGCTCTATAAAGCTTCTAGTAAAGCTACATGACAAGAGCAGAATCGTGATTGTAAAAAAAAACCCCAATGTCTGACATTTCATTCTACAACAGAGTGGTTCCAGACAATTATCAAACTAATATGAGCAATCAGAAGTCTGAACAACTATTTCCAATCCAATCTCAATTTCAACCAGAAACACGATGAAAGCTCTGGAAGCTTCATTACCTCCCCGTGTGTTACACAGAAATGAAACAACATTAAAGTAGACGAAACCTTGCATCATTCACGTACTTAGTTAAAACACAATTTTATTTGAGCTTGACTTCGAGCTTTGCAATCGTGAATGATAAATGAAGTTGCGACATTCTAAAATAATTTACAAAATATTACGCATACTCTTATGCTCTAAACTTCTGATCATCAAACATTTTCAACTAAATTTCAAAAACGATTGGCATTTCAATCTACTACATACGCATATTTTTCTTCCGTTTACCCTACACGTGGAGGAGATATAATAACTATCAGTCAGGTTAAAATGACGACGATCCAGGAATCGAACCCGGGACTCCTGCTTTGATCGAAGGGGTGTTAACCACTACACCACCAGTTCGCCTTCCACAACTGTACACCATTTCCACTCAGACCTGTGTGGTGACAATATTGTGCCACCCGGTTCACTTACGAGTATCTCGTGTCTGGGGATGTCTCTTAGGTCACCCGGGGTTCAGGTCTGGGTGGAAATAGTGTGCAATTGTGGAAGGCGAACTGGTGGTGTAGTGGTTAACACACTTTCGATCAAAGCAGGAGTACCGGGTTCGATTCCCGACTCGTCGCCATTTTCCGAAAGTTACTAGTACATCCATTTAAGACAAAAAATTCTCAATCTCATTTACAATATTTAGTTACAAACTAAGTCTCGGGGCCGTCTGAGAACAGGTGATGGTCTCGAAATAACCTTGAAACTCAAAGAGGAAACTCCAAGTGGTGCACCTTGGACAGTGTGCTACGAGACGTGCAATCTGACGTGTGACGTAAAGAAACCACTCTGGTCAACTCTTTTGCTCCAGTTGCATCTATTTTGAACATTAAAGAAACTCTAAACATATCCTTCACTTGATTTTAAATTTAAGTAATGTCGTTACGTTAGAAAAGGTGAAACAGGAAAACTATTCTTCAATAGGGGTCTTACATTGTAATTCGTCCATTTAAGTTGAAAGTTATTTAATATTTCAGGTGTAGATTATACTACAATGTAGAAAAACAGAAGAGTTCGCCGATGTATTGTAGGACCGATTCACAGACGAACGTGAAAGACGAAAGAAACCAATTCTAAAGAATAAATAAACAATAAATTTCTGGGGTTTAGGTCACTAATTTAAAAAAAATTCTCTTCCAACTTGCCAACGATTCGTTATATTTAAAGTCATCATCCAAGCTACAATAAACATATAACGTGAAAATACACACGAAACATACATAAAATATATAAACAGAAACATACATAAAATAATGAACACTTTATTACAAACAAATATTATACAAAGTAATATATATATATATATATATATATATATATANTATATATATATATATATATATATCACATACTCAGAATAAAAAAAATTTACTCACCTAGTTCAGAATGACTAATTTTAAATTTATATAATTGAGTTTGCACGTTGGAAGATAATTTTGATTTTTTAAATTTGTGACGTAATTACAAGAAACTACAGTTAAGTTAACAAGAGTTCAAGACCGTACGATTTTTAATAAAATTTATGTTTTCAACTACACACCAGTTTTAGGGACGATGTGTTCGTGATTTACTATTTTTAGCTTGAGGTGACAGTGTGAGAAGAATTTAGATAGATGACGTGAAGGTGCTCGCTCTGAGAGTACTCCAGAGACCACGTCTCATCGTCGGAGACGGTAACTTCTTCGCTCCACGCGCTTTCGTAAGGGCTAGCGGAAGTAGCGGAGTCCGAAACAGCTCGCCGACAGGGACTTGGGAAATGAAGACGTGGATATGTGTGATGAAAAAATTCTCGGAAAAGAGTTTAGTGGAGACATTAGATCACTGTCCTTTTTAAACGAGTCCTGCAGATATCTTATTCATGTTGAGTTTTCGGTTTAGCGTCATAATTTTCTTAAATATTGCTTACATGGTTAACTCGCTTCAGTAATGTAATATCATGGTTTCGTACGCTAATCACTTAGACAGATACAATTTTCAAATGGTATGTTTCCAAAGAAAAGTCAGCTTGGATTTATTTTTCAAATATAGAAAAAATAAATAAAAATTTTCTAGATGTAGAATGGTGAATCTTTTTCATTTTAAAACTGTGCACTTAGTAAATTGGCACTAATGTCGTAATTTTTTAAGATTATATAATCTTGTATATTTGACAGGTAAAAAACAACAACTTATTCAATTGCTGCCGCAAATACTTCAAGGAGGCAAGAACATTATTAAGAGTTTTTAACGCGTACTTTTTACAGAATTTCAGTTTAAATTTGCATGATTGTGCTCCGGAGGAGAGAAATCACGTACAAGTGGCAACATAACATGTAACAGTAAATCGAGGGTCAATCACGAATTTCACTGCACCGCTCGGCAGACATGATCACTACTCAATTCAAAAAATTTTCAACAATCCAGGCTGTGAACGCTATTAATTAATCACACGATCAATCAATTAATTTAAATGGTAGTATTTGTGAACGGGAAATGTAACGTGCAATTGAAGTTTATTTACATGGGGCGATATGAGGCACTATTGTGGGACTATTGTTAAAAATGGACCGGTCAGCTAGGTTAACTGACAACTTGACCCAAATGGAGGAGTTAATACGAGTAGTGAGTAAGAGATGGTGATACTACGAGTAGTAGGAGATGGATAGAAGGAAGGGGATTTGCTTTTCAATTGGGACATGGAAGTTAAATGATACAATTTTTTTTCTGGCTTCTCCGAGAATTGAACACGCAGTGATTCAGTGGCGAGTAAGCATACTACCCCTGGACAACCGGAGGGGTTGAATCACGTCACACTATGCAGAATGTGAAAGAATAAAATAATCGACCAACCAGAGAAACATTTCAGTTAACATCATCCAACGATACAAATAAATTAAAATGTTGCTAAACAGGCGCCAACAACAATTTATCTTTTATACAGAAATTTCAATGGTAGACTTAAGCTGAGAGTACCGAGTTCGAATCTCGGTCCCGTCTCCCATTTTCATTTAACATAACATAAATAATTCTTTTTATTTAACTCTTCATTCTCAAAAGGAGGCGCTCAACGGTGAAAGGGGACTTAAGTCAAATCCGTTACAGTTTAGTAATTTATTAAAAAATACTTATTAAATTTTGTATTAATTTTTGTCTTTCTTTCAAGGTATTCAATTAATTCTATTCATTTTATTGTCAACTAGATTGACGCAAATATATTTATATTCGTGTAACTTACCGCTACTTCTCTTATGTTCTCGCAAAGAAACTCACCTGAAACAGAAGAAAAGGTATTCAAAAAAATCATCGAATCTCATATCTAAAAAATTGACCCTAATTTTAAAATGCAATCCCAAAATTATATATACAATATTAAATATATAGTGAATGAAATATTTAATTAATATAGGAAACAAATTTTTAAAAAATATTTTATAAAAATAATTTTTTATTAAAGTTACATGACTACAAGTTTTATTAACTACATTTTTACGTAATACAATAGAATAAAGATAAAATTAGCGATAAGAATTACTTGAAAGAGTTTTAAGAGTATATGCAGAAATGATAAATCATAAAGTATATGAAGAACAAAATAGGAAAAACAATTAATATTCAAAGACCAGAATGGCTTATAATAAAGGGCTAAATAATAACATTGTTATTAAGATAAATAATACTACTATCCATCTCCTCCAAATACATCACGGTCTCGTGTATTGTTTTCTTACAATAACTTGTTTCAAAATATTTTCATTCCTTTCACAAAAATAATGAGATTCGTAAGTCTTTGTGAATCTTCTGTTCCACAGAACACTTCTTCCAGATTTCCCCCTCCCTCAAACTCCTCAATCTTGTGAAACGTAATTATTCCCGATAGGAATTATATCCTTCAACGATTTTCTTCTTTCTTTTCTATGAAAATTACGCCTTCCGCCATCCCACAAGAATATATACCAATAAAAGTGAATGCAATGGACTGTCTAACATTGAAATCAAACAAAGTTTTTGATGAATTGATTTAAAGTTTTGAAGAATTCTCCTTCATTATAAGAGCAGAGAGAATGTGGTAAATATTGATGAAACACTAGCGAAGACAAATTCTTACTTTCATAATAATTGTAAAAGTGAACTTATTAGTAGAGGGAATTTAAAAAGCCAAGTTATGATGTAATCGGTAAGTAGGATTCTTTTTCATTACATTTGTAAAAAGTAAAAAAATTCTCTATTTTTTCAAAATCGAACAGGAGCTTCCGGAGAAAATTGCATAAATGTGCATTTTTAGTGTATCGCTATATGAAATTTTCTCGCAAAGCTCCAGCCCAATTTTGCAAAAAATAAAAAATAAAAATTTTGACTTCATCTTAACATATGTAATAAAAAATATCCTACTTACCGATCTCAGCATAACTAAACGACAATTTACCTCTACTTTATCTGTTTGGCGAGAAAACACGTCTCGATTACTGTGATATGCGTACCACAAAATTGTATTTTCCGCCGTCGCGGCAACGATCGGGGCAACTCGGGCTTTGGATACGTCTCCGGAGGGGGTGTACTCTGGCCTTCGCACTTCTCACATTCTTGCAAGGCTGGAGGAAACCCCCGTGCTGGAAACTGCACTCCAGTACCTTGTGCAGGTTCTGGCGCCCGGAGGGAACAGGCTATTGTTCCGGTTCCCGAAAGAAATCCTGGCGATGCAGCTGATGGCGGCAGGCGTACCAACAGATCCGGCCGTGCTGCATCGCTACGTCAAGGAGATCTTTCGAAGGAGGGACGTGGAATACAATCTCCAGAGCGTAGCCGCACACTACAAGAGAGTCTTGGGAGTCTTGCGTAGCGTGCCTGGGAACCCTTTAGGAATGGTGGTCGTCCGGGGGTAGGCTTGCTTACCTCAACTCCCATAAACGGACAATCAGTAATTCCTCAGGTTCTAAAGAGGAGTATGACCTGGCTTGAGAACGGACTCGACCACGATCAATTGAACATCTGTTGTAAATAAAAATGTATATAGTTATAAGTCTGCTCCAATTCTATAGAACTCTGTTTTTCAAATTCTGTCTTCAAAATTTCTGTCTCTAAATTTTGTAAATAATGTATCGGTCTTTAAAAATTTCTGTCTTTAAATTTTTTTTAATCTATCTGTTCTGTCTAGTAATTAAGTATGTTTATTGCCGTTGGCAGTGGTCTCCGCTAGTGGTGGGTCGCCATGCCTCCACGTGGCGGGGACGGTAACTCCTCCATTTGCTGTGCGGTGCCGAATGGTGGTGGTTTTAGTTAGTAGTCTGTTTTGTATTTTGATTTTGGACATTTTGTACTTTTTGTAGAGAGGTGTATATATGATATCAGTAAGTTATAAGTATGTTTGTAAGTGTGTGAATGTTTTGAAAGGACTTCCCGCAATATGTGCTCTACATGGGCGCGGGAAGTCCTGATAAAATTGTACATAAGTATGATTGAAACCTCGACGTAAGTCAAAATAAATGAAAAAAAATGCCCCGGTCTCACAACTAGCGAAACAAACCCCCATTTCGCTACGGTTCCCATCGGGTGCCGTACCCAATCCTGCTCCTCACGGGTAACGGATCGGTCCGATGGAGGAAGGGGGGAGATAAGGCCGTAAGGGTCATCGGCCACTACTCGTGGGGAAACCCAGGCTGCTAGGGAAACCTGGCTAACAACGAGCAGAGACCCTTGGCGGCACATCCCCTCAAGGCCTCGACGAACCCTTCGTAGAGAGTTCAAGCAGTCCACTAGTTGGCACTTGCTCTCTGACAAGGGGGGTGCACTGTGTCTCACCACCTTGAGTGTACTACTACTGGAACTCGTAACCCGCCCAGATCCTAGATACCCTGGGANACCTGCCTAACAACGAGTAGAGAACTCCGCAAGGGGCCTCGACGAACCCTACGTCAAGGCGGGTGCACTGTGTCTCACCACCTTGAGTGTACTACTACTGGAACTCGTAACCCGCCCAGATCCTAGATACCCTGGGAAAATGGAAAGGAAGTTTCGGACAGGTGGAAGAGACAAACGAGTTGCGTCTCGAACTGTTACCCGTCACAGTTTGGGATCCAGTAAGGCTACTGGATTCTGGCACAAGGGGAGAGGATCCGCCCTCAAACACAGCTAAGTGTCTGAAGGGTAGGCACTTAATCGAGTCGACCCGGATTAAGTTAGCATCCGTTCGGTGGACCACTGGACGAACGGACAAGCCCCACCACCCCCGTACCCAATCTCCTTAAATGGAGCAACGGATGGATTCTGGGGATTATACGAAGTGGTAGAGAACAAGACTTGTCCTTGGTCAAGATCGCGCTCTCGAGTGTCACTCAGCACTTTAAATCGAGTAGACAGGGAAGGGGCATTGAGCCCTCAGATTAAGGATTATCTGACGCCCCTTAAATGGGTTGGACTCTGTCGGGCAGTGGGTTCCACACCCGTGGTACGGAAAGGAAGTTTAGGCTTCCGATCGGTGAGCAGGATTGCTGCTGCTCGGCTACTACCTGTGCATAAAATAGGAATACGAAAGCTAGACGTGTTTCCGTCAACCAGTCCGTAGACTGGTAGGTCACCTGTAACCCAAAATCCCAGCCTAAGTTCAGGCGGGTAGGGTGACCGACTGAGTCGGCAGTCTCTGACACTCGACGGACCTGGTGGGTGCTCTTGGAATCACATTGTGGTCACACAGTGTAGACACACAGTCTAATGATATGAAAGGAAAGCGACCTACAAAAAGAGACTATATTCTTTATATAAATTAGTAGTGCGACCACAGTCTGGATAAGTAATTCCGTTCTGAGAACTAAGGTGCCGGACCCGTGTGTTTAACACGAAACATTATAGTGCACAAGAACATGCCACGGTCTCATGGAGGAGTCCTGTTTTCAAAGATACTGACCAAAGGTTGTCCTCAGGGATCTAATTCAGGTCCGGTGATGTGGAACCTCGTGATGGATCCGCTCCTTCGGGAGTTGTCATCGCGAGGATTCAAGCACGTCGCTTATGCCGATGATCTGGCATAGGTAATTGAGGGCAATAGCCGGAGGGAAGTGGAGGAAGCAGGGAAATCTTCACTAGCCGTCGTTTCTGATTCGTGCCGCAGAAACAAGTTACTTGTTTCTGAGAGCAAAACATCGCTCATGGTCATGAGGGGATCACATGCAAATTGCCCTCCGCTGATCAGGCTAAATAACAGATCGATTGGTGTGGTGAAATCGCAAAAATATCTAGGGGTCACTTTGGACTGTAAGTTTAACTTTCTCGAGCATGTAGAGACTGTGACAGCCAAGGCCATAAGCTCATGAGACTATCGACAAGGAAGCGGCTGATAAGCCGCAGGGCCCTGATGACCATATATCGGGGCGCATTCCTGCCATAATCCTGTACTACGCATCGGTGTGGGCGCACCGAGCTCGTTTGACTAAGTGCGGCAGAGCTCTTAAGAGTGCTCAAAGAGCCCCCTTGATAGCCATATCTGGAGCATATCGATCGGTTCCCACTGTCAGGCTCCAAGTCCTGACAGGGTTACTGCCCCTTACCTTGAAGTAATCAAGGCAGGGGCAAGGTATTGTGCTAGAAAAGGGCTGCCGTATGTGTTGGACGATATCTCGTACAGGCCGGGCCATGCCAACACGGTGTCTGGCAGAACCTACATAACAAAGCAAGTTCTCAGGATCTGACAAGCTCGCTGGCAGGCGGAGGTTGGCGATAACTCATATAGGGAGATTTTCCCGGATGTTATTTTTGCCGGGAAAACGAAATTCTCCCCGTCCCGTGAACTGGTCCATCTGCTTTGTGGACATGGACCGTTCCGAGGCAAATTATATTATCTGGGTCTAGCAGTCTCTCCGTTCTGTGAGTGTGGTGAGCCGGATACAGCTGAACACGCACTCTACGCCTGCGAGAGGCATACGTGGGCTACAGTAGAACTTGAGGAAAAATACGGAGTTGTCTTAGAGCCAAGGGTAATATCCGCGGTAGGTCACCATGCCTCTACGCGGCGGGGACGGTAACTCCTCCATTTCTTGCGGCTTGCCGTAAGTAATGGGGGAGGCTGAATGGTGGTGGTAAAATAGTAGTTAGTTATTTGATTTCTTTATGTATGTATTTTATTTTTTGTATTGAGGTATATGAATGATATTTTATAAATAGATAAGTATGTTAGTAAGTGTATGAATGTATTTAAAGGGACCCCGCGCAATAAGTGTTTCACATGGGTGAGGGGAGTCCCATTGAAATTGTATATAATGTATGATTGGGACCTCTTAGATATTAGAATAAATGAAAAAAAATGCCCCGGACAACGTCGTGCCGGGCGCGCTCAAGCGAGAGCTAGCAGGGAAGGAGCCCCTCCTTCCCCACCACGCGACCTGCGCAGACGGCTCTCTGCGCAGGCCACCGCCGCCATCCGGTCGATAGATTGCCGCCACCACCACCTCCAGGGCGCTGGAAATATAAGGGCAGCGGGAAGGCATAACAGACAGAAGAGAGAAGCGGAGTGAGCTGGGCTAGTTACGAAGTTACCACGATCTATCAACCTATTTACGACGACGACGACAACGCTTCTATCGACATTGGATCTCTCTCACTGGACTCTGGAACATCGGACTGCTTGGACTTTTGGAAGACGACACGGCTACGCTTTTGGTACTTTCTGTAGTCCGCTTGGCTCAGACAAGATTGTTCACTTGTAACAATTACTGCAATAAACCATTTGTTGAGTTTAAAATTGTACTTGTTGATTCGAGTGAATAAAGGCAAAAATAAATAATTTTGAAAATACATTTCAGTATGTACTTTTAGTGCGTTGAAATAGTACTCAGGCCTTTTAATGAAGATAATTTAATAATGTTATTCATGGTGTTAAATGTGTATTGTTGCTTTGTACATATTTTGTTACATTAAATTATTAAACAAATAAATTAGTATTTATTATTATTTTTCAATATCGATAACAGAGTCAATTTCATTTTTTAGAACAATTTTGGTTTCCATTCAAAATAAACTTTCAAGCAAAATTGTTTTTAAATTCGTAAATTATATTAAGAGACGAAATATTTTGGGGAGTAGGGCGGGTTTTAGTTTTTCATTCACTCAATTGATTACAAGGAATTGGGAAAAACATGAACTGCAATGAAATAACAGTTTATTATTTTAAGTTGTTATTCTATGGTTCTTTGTGGATTCTGTAGAGCTTCGATGTTTTTCTTTCTCAAATTATAGCTCTTGAATAGAAGAACCTAGAATACGTAAAATGTTTTAAGAGGATAGTGCTGGCAGTAGACTTTTATATTTCATCTATCTCTCCCCACGCATGTTATAAAAGTATGACCTATGCAGATTCAATATTCAAACCAAGTGGAATGTTCCCTTTGAATTTCCATTGAACGCACATGACTACGCTGCATTACACAGCGATTCGATGAAATCCTTTGACACCTGGTCCACGGTCTCCTAGCTCTGTCCGAAAATAAAAAAGTTTCACACCGTCCCCACGTTGGACGTCCGTAGACCTTTGGCACATTCCCCAAATGTTCACGAATTTTGTTCCGTCAAGTGGTGGAACTAGTAACCGATTATTCTGCACTCATGCTTGGGAAGAGATAACGCTTTGAGTATTCGCCTAGAAAATGTGGCGAATGCGGAAAATGGATTGTGGTCATGTGATTGCGTGAATAACCGTATAATTAATATTTTAATACAAAGCGTAACCAAATAGAACTTAGGAATGTAAAAATATCTGAACGATGTTTTATTAAAACCTTATTTCATTTCTCCTTACCATTCCATACACCGTTCGACATAAGAGAAAAAAAATGAAAAAATCACGTGTTATTTCACAAATCGAAAGACAATAGTACAAAAGTCACTTAGGTTATGCAATATATAGTGCACAGTTATAATCCATAGATCGTTATTTTTATATCTAACAAATCGACGCAAGATAAATTATTGAAAAAGCGGCAAGAGGTTATATGCCTGGTACTGCCAAGGACATTAGTGACTCTTGCAGCTACGCGATAAATATAGCTATTGTACATGAACTTGGATCAGAGTTGTAATGATTTACAAATTCTGCAAAACTGATATGTCATACTTAATAAGATGCACTATAAGATTAGGAAAGAGAAATGATAAGTAATAGAGACACAATCTGGTAATAGACAAAAAAAGGAAACAAATTCAACTGTCAATGTATATATTCTTTGAACTATTAATTTTATTATAATCACTTAATGTCCTGTACTGGATTCGATGCGTTTAGCTCCTACCCATTTGCTACTATTTTGTAGGCTCTGTGCTTTGTATAGGTATTTAAAGTGATGCATGGGTTAATGTATGTGAAATAACGAATGGAATTATATTAACCAACTGAATATTTTTGATCTCTATCGTTAAACCAAGCGTTATAACAAATCATACTACAGCGTAAACCACTTGATTGTTTTAGAATATATCACGATATTAGAGAGAGAAATTAATTATTATAAAGGATAAACATCCGAAATGTTACGAATAAAAAAACACAATGGGGTATTTCAACTTGGCCAGGGGTACGGATAAAGTTTCAGGTATTTATTTATTATTAATTGTTATGTATTTTAATAATGTATTAAATTATGTATTTAATAATATTTAAGAGATTTATATGTGTTTATTTATTTATTGTCAAACAGAAGTCCGTGAAAAATCAATTCTTGTAAGATAATAAGAGACGTAAAGAATCCATCTATTGTTAATGTTAGTACTCGTAAACTTGCGAAATTTTGATTCCATTTTATAGTTAACATTAATAATTTTACAATGTGTACAACAATAAGCTACTGAACCTATGCATCATATATTTCATTACATATCTACGGTATCAATTGATAATATATTAACATGGATGACATTGTTGCAATGATGGAAAATTTGAATAATTTATCCCCCCAGGGGATTTACTTCTAGCCCCGTGGGGCCTCGAGCTGAGTCTAGCATTACTTCCACTTACTTGTGCTAGACTCCTTCCTTTTCTCTTTCCTAACCTTCCATGTTCAACTCTTGTTCTTTTCGATCCCGACGCTATTAGGGTTAGGGTATCTTTCATTTTCCTCATTCCCCCCCTCATTTTTTGTCCTCAATGTTTTGATGTGTGTTTTGAGATATGTTTTGGTATGTTGTAATTCAGGAGGGTTTTTAGTTGGTATGGTTGAGTCATTCGGAGAGTCCCACATGCAGGAAGAGTCATATTGGCTCTCCCTAGTGCGTAACTGCATTTCCTCTACCTGTACAAGTTTTTAGGGCTCCAATGACCTTTGATGTCGACATGAGCCGTAAAACCCCACAGAAAAATGAATAATTTAAATTGACATTTATATACACATTTTGGTACCATATCTTAACACTTCCGGAGAGAGTTTTCTTTCCATCACAATCAACTGACTGTGGATTGCAAACTAGAAGGTGTAATTTCAGTTAAGATTTTGTACTCTCCTTCTTATGAGTTAGTTCTCTCACTTTCCGGGGTTTAAAATTACGCATGTCCGCAAAGATGAAGTTGAATGTAAAAGATTAAACAGTATTTTTGGGAATTTCAGTGCATATTGTTAGACATATCCCAAGGAGACTGGTAAGGAAACTAAAAACACACAAATAAAATTGTCAATGTTATCAATCAATTAACTATGATATTATGTATTTTGAATGTAAGAGTATTTTGTATTTTGAATGAAAACCATAAGACGAAATGAACGTAGGTTTGGATCAAGAATACATGTAATTTGTGCCTCGAGTGATTCGTAAAGAAGAAGACGGATAAGTCGACATTGCCATTACATGATTTAGTGGAAACGCTAAGAAGATACTTGTTAATGTATTAGAATCTCAAGAACAGTAATACGAATGGGGATAGTGAATTATCACCGTTGCTCGTTATCAAAATGAAGGATCTTCAGAATAACAAAAGTGTTTTATAGTTTAAGTTACAATACGATAACTCGTTTATGAGAGATTCTCATAAAGAAAATTAAAACCAATCATTTTAAAACGGTTTCATGATTTACATTCAACAAATATTTTCATAGCATTCATTAAAATATGTCCTATCATTTCAAGCGCATTTAAAAATGCTAATAAGTTGTTTCGTTCAAATTATTTTACGAGCAATTTTTAATTTTCACTAATGGATAAATTCGTAATTATGCGAATGCTATATATGTTGCGCGCCAAATATTTGTTCCCACTATATCATAAATATTAATTCAAATAGAAATGAAAATATGAGAATCAATTTACAAACTGCGTCCTTTAGCCCATCAGTTTCCTGTAATTATAATGCAAAAACGTTTCAATAGTACATAAAGTGGAATATTTATATATTTAGATTAAAATAATTTTTGATTACAGTAAAAATTGCACTATATAGTCAACTTTGTAACATGTATAAAAGAAAACAAATCGTTACTAAAAATGAAGTTTTACGCAAGTTATATTATTAAATTTGTGGAAAGAAAATTGTCTTCTACATTTATTAACATCTTTTACCGAAATAATTTATTAAATTCCTGACAACTTTATTCATGTTTGAAAGTGAAATATTTTTTTTACATTATGAATGAAAATTGAACGCGTTGATGTAATTAGAAACCAACATGTTGACGATTCTGCTATTTCAGTGCAAGAACATCGTCATGCAGATGTAGCAGAATGCTACATACCCACAGTTACAAGTGAACCCTGCACAAGTTCTATAAAACCGGTCCCTCGGGAAAATACCAGAATGTTCAATAAATACAAAGTGAATTACAATCAGGGAAGATTCTACAAACACGAACAAGTGAACGCGTAGGTACTACAATGCGAATAGGAAATATTCCGAACTAATGAACGAAGAAAGTAAATTATGACCATTCTCTTGTTCACTATAATATTTCGTGTTTAACACGATTCCGGCCTCTTAGTTTTCTAGAATGGAACTACTTACTAGAATGTGGTCGCACTACTAGTTATATAGAACCTTTAAAATGTGGGCGTACACTTTTTGTTTCTGTTGGGAAATTCCTGTGCGTCTACAGCGTCATCTCGGGACCAGAGTATGATCCCGAGGGCACTCACCAGGTTTGTCCCGTGTCGGAGGCTGCCGACTCAGTCGGCCACCCTATTCACCCGGGTTGGGCTGGGATTATGGGCTACAGGTGACCTCTAGTTGTCATATCCCTACTACTTTATGCACAGGCAGTAGCCGAGCAGCGATCCTGCTCACCGATCGGAAGTGAACGCCATGCAAATGGAATTTGAGCTTCCTTCCCGTGCCACGGGTGGGGAAACCACTATCCGGCAGAGACCAACCGATTTAAGGGGTGTCAGGTTATACGTTACCTGAGGGCTCAATGCCTCTACCCCGCCTACTCGGTTTAAGGTGCTGAGTGACACCCGAGACCAAGATCGTGACCCCGAAAAGTCGTGACTTGTTCCCTACCACTTCGAAAAATCCCCAGAATCCGATCCGTTACTCGTGTGGTGCCAAGATTGGGTACGGGATCGGTGGGGCACGTCCGTTCGTCCAGTGGTCCACCGAACGGCTGCTACCTTAATCCAGGTAGACCCAGGTCTACCCTTCAGACACTCAGCTGTGCTCGAGGGCAAGCCCTCTCCCGTCGGAATCCAGAAGCCTTACTGGATCCCAAGCTATTCATGGGTAGTCCCGGTAGTAGTACACTCAAGGTGGTGGAACACAGTGTACCCCCCATTGTCAGAAGGGTTACCCCTTCTATACCGGGTCCGTCGAGGTCCCTTGCGGGAACATCTCCCCCCTCCTCCCTCGGACCGATCTGTTACCCGTGAGGCCGGGATTGGGTACGGCACCCGAGAGGCACCCCAGTCGACCGGGGGTTGAACCGACTGGTAGAAATTATGACCAATCATAAAATCTAATACAAAGAGAGTAAACAAGACAACATGTAGTTGTTATCAAGGAAGAAGAAGTCATTCTGAGACTTTCTCTCGCCGAGTACACCTGGCGTCGCTTCGCTCAGCTATCACGCGCACGAAAACTAAGAATCGTACTTGCTCTTAACTAGATGTCCTGAGCGCGCTGAGATAGAACTACTTATCTACAAGTCTGATTTACGATTACATTTATTGACTATAACAGTTTACGCAACTTAGTGACTATTTAATTTCATTCTGCTACCGATCCTACGCCTAGCTAGTGAACAAATTGTAATTGTGCAGTAACAGTCTAACGTACACATTCCTAATCTCAGTGACATTTAAACTCCGTAAAATCAGTGCATCAATCATCAACTGGAACAGCTGGTGATCTACACCAGAACCAAGCAGTTGTCATTAAGGAACAACAGTGATGTGTGATGTCAACACGCTGTGGTTAGAAACTGACTAGAAAATTGTCAGGAATTGTTTAAAAATCTCTGAGCATTTGACAGTTCTCATTAACCAAAGACTACTGACTTTTCCGACTCTTCAAGTCACATTAGTGCTGTGATTCACAAATGTTTATTATAAACACATTCTTCCAGCAATATTTATATATCTCATTCTATTGACATATTTCTTAATAAATCAAGTGCTCTAATTATGTTTTATGTATTTCTTCTCACTTACATGTCTTTGCATTGATCAAGTGATTCAATCATGTTTTATGCATTTCTTTACATTTCTATGTTTGTTTATTGACACTGTGTTTCAACCATATTCATGTGTTTATGTCTATTTTACATGGTTTATTTTCCAATCATTTTTTAGTTATTGAATTATTGTGATTAACTCAATTTTAATACATTATAAATTAACATTCAATCAAAGAATTTTTGTGCTCTGATTCCTCTCGAAGTATGAATTTATAACAGCAATAAACATGACAATAACATTCATGATCCTGAACTTGACTATTATTTGTTGTAGTTAGCCAGTTAATTAACGCTTTTAATTTACGTTAATATTTATTTATTTTCTATTTTTATTTTGGAGGGGTAAAATTCAATAGTAACGAACTCGTACCATTTATTTTCAGCTTTTTAGAAGCAAACATTTTCAATGTTCCAATATTCTTAAAACCCCGACGGAATACAGGTTTCGTGATACGTCATATCTGACATGTTGGACGTAATATCATTTTTACAATATTTGAAGGGCGATCAATCTTGTTCGACTAAAGAGAGACTTAGGATGAAACAAGTATTGGATACAATCCAGCATGAATAGCTACTGGAAACATACAGTTTCGAGTTATCGTAGGACTTCGAAAAAGTGAGTATAGTTAAAACATAAATTCTCTCATCAAACACAATTTTACATGATCGAACACTGATCTGAATAAAAAAAAACATTTAACTAAACATCTTCAGTGCTTGTTCATTCTCCGTCATTTTTTATAGGCAAAGACAAATGGGACGCAGTGGGGTCTTTTTCGAACTAAAAAGACGTATGCATGAAACTATGTATAACACTTCAAAAACTGAATAAAATAGTGATAAAAGTATTGTTTTAGTAGTACATTATATACCATATCTTTTGTAAAACATAGTTCTTGCTTACAAGTATTATTATGATAAACTAGCTGGGAACCCGCGGCTTCGCTCGCGTGAATATTGTAACTTCGCTCGCGTGAATATTGTAACTTCTCTCGCGTGAATATTGTAAGGTATATGTAACTTTATTCCATCTCACATTGATATCCAGTGAGAGAGTTATCCATTAATGATGGAGGTTTGATAGTATTGGTGTATATCGGTCTCTCATTTTACCTGACGTAAATGAAGAAAAGTTTTTAGAAAACACCAATTACCCAGTTCACCGCCTTAGAGGCGAATATTCGTAAAATCCTTACTTACTTGACGTATTCGATAATTTTTGTGTCACGCTCTTCCCAATCCTCACCTTTAGAGATGTTGAGCATAATGTAAATAATGTAGAAACATAATGCCATTGGAAATAACATTATTCGTCTCAGAATACACAAATACCATGGACTGGACCCTATTATCGGTCCTTTTACGTAATTTTTGCATCTCGCCCTTCCCACGCCAGATCTAAGGATACCGTGCCATTATGTGATCTCAACGTACACTAAGCGGCATTGGTAGTTTAAAAATTTCATCTATGGGTCTAAAATCTCTAATACTATGGCTCCGATGCATTTTTTTTATATTTCAAAAAAAGTTTTCTTTTTATCTAAAAACTTATTTACACCCCCACCCAACGGGTGCTAGTGGTGTGTTTGTTTCATGAGGAAAGAATTCAAACTTACACGATATCGGAAATTCACTACCACCTCAACGACGCAGAAATTTATGGACTTGTCACTGATATGTCATGTTAGATACTTTTTTCATGGTATCTCATTTCCTAGGAATGCTGGAGTTTATACGGGCTGATTGTGAACTTTGACATCTTTGAAAATGTCACTATTAATTTTAGTGGCCCCGAAAACTACGATCACAACACTAATATCGGTCACTTTCGATACTTTTTACATTTTTCTCCTTCTCTCCCCTACACAATGGGTTTTTATTCCTATAGGGGTGATCGACCTGGTAATGGGGGTGTCACATCACTTTAGCGGTCCCAAAAATGATTTATTCTACACTAATATCGGTATTTTTTATTATGTTTACCTGTCCTTCATTCCCGCCCCTACCCCAGAGATGCTAGGGGTATATTATCTACAAAGTGGACTGATTGTTAACTTACAAGGCACCGGGGACGCTCTTATCCATCTCAACGGCACCGAAAAGTATGGTATATCGAACTAATATTGACTTTTTTAATTATTTTCACATGTCATCCCCTTCTCACTTCCTCCCTAGGGGTGCAAAGGATATGTTACCCCCACAGTGCTTGTTTTCATAAAGTCAGTCATCTGAATATCAAATTTGGTTGAAATTACTCCAGACACACTAGAGTTATAGTAGAATACATTCATAAAACATTCCAACCCCAATTTCAGTCTGTAAAGGGTGGATTTTCGCAAAATTCTCTCTTAGCGGATGTCTACATTCTAAAAGCAATATATCTGTCAAATTTCAAGTTTGTAGGTTCTGTAGTTTCTTATATTTCGTGATTAGTCAGTCAGTGAGTTGTACTTCGCTTATACATATTTAAAAGAAAAATGTTTGTACCTATCACAGGTGTGACATCTATATAATAGGTATATAAAACACGCACGTATTTAAATGCAACGTAGTATTAAAATTTTAAGTCAATCGACCGGTTTATTTTCGAGTTTTGCGAGCACAAACAGACGCAGGCTGAATTTTTACCCATAAAGATTTCGTAAAAACTTAGCAGATTTCATTTGCGATTCTTGTCTGTCCGGTTGAACCGTGTCGAGGATGGGAAAATTAACGTTCCGGATATCGTGCTGCAGCCCTTGGTGTCAGCCGGGTCCACTTGGTGGCAAGTGACTTCCGATGAAGGTTGCAGCATGACAACCGAAACGTTAAGTTTCCCAACCTCGACGCGGGTCTTACCCGACAGCCAAGAATGGCAACACGCCGGCCGTGGAAACCTTCAAAATTATAATAGTATTCAGTTGTGCGCTTCTAATATTGAGTACAGTAGAAAATGAAATTTTAATTTTTTTCATAAAAAATTCCACACACACACATACATATATGCATTTTGTAATGGTTCTTACATCACATGCACGTTGAAGAATAAAAAAATATACTTGAAATATTCACTTCAGACTTTCCGTACAGTATTTAGTAAACAACATGAACAATTCCCCTTGAATATGCTACAATTACTTTCTACTTTCTACAAAAAAATGAACACACAAATAAAGTGACATCGTGTATTCAGCAAGTAACTTATACATGGATCACACATCCATGCTTAGGATATGTTTATCTGTGCTGGTAAATACTGTGTACCATTTTCCAACGATTTGGCTGTGTGACGGTCCGGTAAAAGTAGGTGTATTGAAAATGTTTAATATTTGAGATTTGAGAATAGGAACTTGAAAAATATAATCCTAATTTTGAAATTGAATACGTAGGATTTAATAAATTACCTCGAAACTTTTTTGACATAATTCACTTTTTATTGACAAAACAAGTCAGTAATTTTCCAACGCGAAAACCAAGGAATGCATTTGAATTCCCATTCTCTTAATCGTGTGTCCAGTAGATAAATCCACATCTGCCCACAGATGTGTGTCAGCCGAAGGGATGCACGGAATTCTGACTTCTCATCCGTAGCCACATCCGACCAAGTGTCAGTTGAAATCCGCAAATTAATGTTGGAGCGTAGTTCCCGATTCGGCCACATCCGGCGCTGAGGTTTGAGTGACGTAGATGATGGATGATAGTGTTGAGATGAGGCGAAAATAAGGACAGGGGTTCTAATGAGAGACGGTAGATAAGTACATCAGCGTGGTGAAACATACGGACGATGAGATCGCTCAGTAGATTCAATGTATGCAATGGTTTAATATAAAACTATTTATAATATTATACGGTACAGCACTTTATGAAAGTTCGTTGTAACACAAATAACATAAATTACAATATTACAGTTACAAAACCCATAAATTTTCTCGTTCTACCTCAGTCGTGGCAAAACTGTGTGACAATCTTGGAAACAATACAAGGAATATTTTAACGAAATACTCGTCCTCCAATACACTGCGATCCTCTTTGCTCTCGGAGTTGCTACAAGAACCATGGATTGATAGATGAATGCGTTATTCTTTCCCTTCTGATATATTCTTCCTTTTTTTACTACTCATTTAATTTTTTCTAAAATATTATGACATATGTATCTTTTATCTAGAAAAGTTTTTAACTAAAAGTGTAAGAGAAGGCATTTGCCAAAACTCCACCTCAAAATAAAGAAGCAGTTGCTATTATTGTTATTTTTAGTTTCTATTTCGTCTCCTTTTCTGAATTTTACTTGAACCTTTTTTTTCCTAACTGGGCACAAATTTATATTTTAATTATCCCGAGTTACTCCATTCATCAGTCCAATATCCAGACATACCTACAAAAGGTAAACATTTATTAAGAGTCCGAAGTGTGTGGCATAATATGCATCGGAAATGTTTATATATTCGCGATGCTGTTACTCCACAATTCTGTGGAGTAACATAATAATACTCTCATTATGTAATCAAGATATGTAATTACCAAAAGCGTGGCAAGACACAATTTATTTACTTACCCTACAATTGTACATTCAAAATCATTAACTGTTATATCCTGGTATTCGTCTTCTCTGGAGATACATTGATGAGATATAGCGATAGGAACACGAACAGTTCAATTTAAAATATCAAAGTTCTTGTCAATATCTCTTGTGTCAAAGAAACCACAATTAATCATGATAGAAACTGAACGATATCATTAACGATTTAATGATGTGAAAGTTTAGATTGTTCAATTTATTTCCTTAGAGAATGATTACATGTTACTTGATTTAAATTGAGATTTGAGCAAATACATTATTATTACTCAAAAGAATATCAAACGAATGGCTCAAAGATTAAAATAGTTATTGAGTCGGATTAACAACGTTGATACGATCAAAGATATTAAAGGGAATAATCATAAAATGGTAGAAATTGCTCTGAGAAATATGAGGATGTTAAAGGAAAAGAAGGTGTTAATAGGAAAGACGATGCGTTAAACTGACATGTCTCGCAGTATTGCCTCTTAGAACAAAGCGCAGAGACATCAAACGAGTAAATGAGTTTCCTTTACGGCTGAAAATGTAAACAGGAGTGGTAATGACGTCACATTCACGAACTGTAAGGTTGTAAAGGGTAAAATTGATATTTGAGAAGATTAACGAGGAAAACCATACTGAGAAAGAAAATCTAATAAGTCAGAGTACTTTGAATTTAGATTGCTAATTGATTGAAAAATTAAGAATTAAGCAATTTAAACTTATTTTAGGTCATTAGTAATATAACGCCTGATTTTTGACACGTTTATTTCATGGTATTAAATACTCTTGACGGTATTCAATACTTCAGAGAAATGACAACTTTCTATTTTGATCATACGTTTGTTTACACCGATAGTTTATTCACGAACGATTCCGTTGGTGTTGATTTCCTCTGCCATAGTACCACCCGTTCTTTTCGCCTCCATTCCTTTTGCATCGAGTACACTGCTGAGAAATATGCAATCGTTGAGACGCTGAAGTCCATTTAGCTATCTTCAATACGCCGTGTGGTTCTGTGCTTTGACTCTATTACTACTCTCTGGTCAGTATCTTCACTGTACACTTCTGACATCCGTACACTAACTATTCAGAATCAGATAAGCCATCTAGTAGTTCTAAATTTTGAAATAGTCCTTTGTTGGGTTCCAGGACACGTGGGTATTATGGGTTTTGAAGAAGCTGATGAGGCAGCGAAGCGGGGCAGTCCTTGACATTTCAACCGTTCTCACTTAATAATAATAATAATAATAAATTTATTGTCAAAAAACAGTAAAAACTGCGTATGACCACGTGGAGGAAAAAAACTAATTTACTCTCCGGAAGCAAGCAAGGGACCATCCCATCAATTCCGATCAAGGGCCCTAAGG
>NNCF01130849.1:276069-299589 GCA_002313205.1 Laupala kohalensis | reverse complement strand
CCTTCCGATAAAGAACTATTAAAAATATTTACGAGTGGATTTAATACAGCGTGGGACGAAGATTTAACAATAAACTCAGGTATATCATGTATGCCTCGTGACAATTTGTTTTGTAAGGAGCTGATGATTCCCATGACTTCACTGGCGTTAGTTTCGGAAGAGAACATAGAATTGGGTATGTGAGTGGATATAATTGGAGGACATTGATTTGGATAT
This sequence comes from Laupala kohalensis, assembly GCA_002313205.1. Lineage (NCBI taxonomy): Eukaryota > Metazoa > Arthropoda > Insecta > Orthoptera > Trigonidiidae > Laupala > Laupala kohalensis. The sequence goes on along the minus strand of NNCF01130849.1, from coordinate 299,373 downwards.
ATTGAGTTCGTTATTTTACCAACTTCTGAGAAGTGAGAATTAAACAAACTTGCGATGTCCTGAGGATTTGACACGATCTTGCCATCGTTTAGTAAAGAAACATTTTCTTCGCGATTTTCAGAAGTTGACGTGTAATTGTTAACAATATTCCACATGGCTTTCATCCGGTTGTTCGATTTTAGTATATGCCTGTCGTTTTCCATAACTTTAGCTGCATAGACTACTTTTCGGAGAATAGTCTTATATTTACGAAAATAATTATGGAATTCGGGTGGTTGGTTATAGCGTTTTGAAAGATAATATAAACGGCGTTTGTTTTTTGAAGAAATTCTTATCCCTTGGGTGATCCATCTATTGTATTTCTTTGTGTTAATTAACTTGCGTTTTATGGGAAAGCTAGAGTTGTAATGTTTTAGGAATATTGAGATAAATACATTGAATTTGTCGTCGGTGTTTTGGCAATTGTAAACATCTTTCCATGTTTCTTCACGCAAATAATTTATGAATATGGATTTATTTATGTCATTAAACTCTGTTGTAAATTTGTAAAGGATTTTAAGCGGTTTTAGTTTAATATTAATAGTCAATACTTGAGGAAGGTGATAAACACTTCAGAGAGATACGAGATTCCATTGTTGACTATAATAATTAGAAATAGCAGTATCGTTGATGTTATTAGTTGAAAGCCAATGCTCTGTGAGGCATAGTAAATCGAATCGATTTTCGTGTACCAGAATTTCAATGTGTGTCAATTTGTTTGAAAGTGATTGGACATTATGATGAAATATAATTATTTTATTTTTGCAAAGAGTTTGTGACTCACGAGAAATGGAATCGACGTTAGATTGTGGAGAGGAATTTGAAATTGGTACAGCTTCTAGTTCCGGATGAAGCCCGCACACAGCACCTGAACGCGATTGTCACCTTCGAGTACCACATCGTACTCCTGAGCGCAAGTTGTAACGGTGTATGGGGGCGACAGGAGGAATAGATGTTGACGTGGGAGATGAGGAAGCAGTAGGTGAAAGAACGGGGACAGGAGAAGAAATGGGTGTGGAGATAGGAAGAGGAAATGGTGATGAGGTAGGAGCAGAGGGAGGTGGAGGAGATGAGGTAGAAGTAGAGGGAGGTGGAGGAGGAGATGAGGTACGTGCAGGAGGAGGTAATGGAGGAGGTGGATGATGTGAGGTCAGATGTGAAGCTAGGAGAGAACCGAAGTGCTGTTTCCCAGACGGTTTCAGGTGTAAACCGTGCTGGGTAAAGTCCTTGGCAGTCAGGTGTGGTTGCAAATCAAAAAATGTGATTTTTGTGTCTGCCAGATGATGTTTTAGGGAGATGTTTGCCAGGTTAATTTCGTGGTTTATTTGTGGAACGTTGAAGCGTGGAGCAGGCTAGAGAGCACTATGTTCGTGTGCAGGGAGGCCATTTTTAGTTTCTGTAGATGTTCAGACGCGTTGAAATATCCACCCAAGTTGATTTCGTTCTGCCCATNACCTATGATGATTACTGTGTCCCGCTCTGTGAGTTTTTTAGTGTAAGTGTCCAGTTCTCGAATAACTTCAGCCAAACGAGCGTTTGGCTTAAAAAACCGGAGACTGAGAACTGGCTAGGAAGCAATCCACACAATACGGAGGACATCTGACGACCGTGCGAATCAGCTAGATGAGCACGTTTGATTATCTGCGTGGAAGTGTTGGTATCATCTCTGGATAGCACTACTTTACGTGGTTTTGGGCGGCTGTGCTTACCAGTGCGTGGTGTGCGAACAGGTCTGGGTACTGGACGGGAGGGGATGAAACGAGTAGGTAAGGGAGGAAACAGGGACATGTCATCTAACACACTAAACCTATTCTGAGTGAAGAGTTGGGGTGGTGCATGCGTCGTTGGTTTAACCGGGTGATAGCAGTTGGAAGGACGGCGAGAATTCCTAACTGTAGTCCAACCGCCGATCGTTTTCTTATTGATCTCTTCCAGCGCACTGATTCGTGTATCAATATAATGTACCAAGTTATTGTACGCCTTCTGAAGATCAGCTTTGAATGAGTTGAGGAATGCGATAGTGTCCATTGTTGTGAGAAAGTTAGCAACTTCACGACAAAAGCAAATGAGAATACACGAAAACTGACAACTAACACTGAATGAAGGATGCTAGTATAATAATATATTTATTACTACGGAAGTTACAAATGAGATAATAAATAAATTAAATATACAAACAAACCGACGACAAAAATTATAGAAATAATTATTTATGGGGACCACTGGAGATTAATTAATTCGACAATAACTACCGTATATTGTGTTAAAATGCAAATGAATACGAAAGAATCAAGAAAATCGAATTGTAAAATGATGTAACAATTCTATGAAATTATGACGACGAAAACTTGGGTGCAACAATGAGGCAGGGTTTAATCAGGAAATAAACAAACCGACAAATGACAGAAATAATTTAGGATGACAACTGCAGATAAATTAATTCGACAATAACTAAGACAATATTTTGTTAAATTGTAATGAATAACTACAAAAAGATCACGAAACAAATGGTAAAATATTGGAATAATTGTATTTACGACGACGAAACTTGAGCAGTGCAACAATAGAGTACGTTATTTTTAAGTTAATAATGATGTAATAGTATATGCACCAGACAATCTAAATACAGCAAAATAATTTATTTTAATGCACCAAGAAGTTAAATTTATGTTTCCGTTTGTACTTACGTAAACTTTATCACACCTTTGAATGAAGCACTTGATAACAATATGAACTTATATATGGTCCGTTGGGTTTGAAAACCTTAGGAAATGTTTTTAGTGTTTTTTTACTTAACACTCACACAGAACAAAGAATTTTACACTACAATGAAAGTTAGACTCTAAATACAACTACTGAATCACAAAAAACTCGAAAAAATAAAAGAATTAGAAAGATTAAACTGAAAAACAGAGAGAGCTAATTCACAACCGCAGCTAACGCCAGGAGCAGGCTAGCCAATCAGATTTAAGCTTGCCATAAGATCGTCTATTGTTAAGACATGGCAAGTCGAATGGGAAAATTTCACCTTCAAGCTGAGGTAAAATACTCCGTTAAAACCTGGGTATCATCATCCCGTGCCAACAGACGTGAAGAAGTAATCCTTACACGCCTTCGTATTGGCCACTGCTATGTTACCCATGGTCATCTCTTAAGCGGTGAACCTCCCCCCATCTGTGAGACTTGCAACACAACACTTACTGTGGAACACTTTCTTTTGGAGTGTCTCAAATATAGTACCAGCCGACGGCGACACAATCTATCGAACAGTTTGAACGTTTTTCTGGGACAAAATGAACCGATTTTGATACGTCTTTTTAGATTTCTTTAGGAATATGTCCTGGAACAGTATCTGATCTTTTTCCGTATGTCATTACTCAAATCCATAAACGAAACGGGGCTTCTCCCACAAGTTCCCGGGAGGGTTTGGAATTAAATCTTTCTTTCTTTTTTCTTTTCTTCAAATTTACATTTTTTCTGTAAATTTACACCTTTCTTCATTTCTGGTTTTATAATGTTTTAGGAAACTGTTGTATCTCTTTTACTGTCTTTCTATGTTTGGTCTTTTTATGGTATTTCAGGAGGATTTTTAGCGGATATGATCGAGTCATTCGTGAGTCCCACGCGGGGAGAGGCTCTCCTTAGTGTGTAACTATTTTCCCCACCAGTACAAAAATGTTGGGGATCTAATGACCTCGATGTTGGCGAGCAGTTAAACCCCAATAAAAAGCTCGTGATACCCCACCCTGCACTCCACTATTAAGTGTACTCAGATTTTCAAAAATTACTAGTATTTGTCAATAATGCTTTTGCATTGTCAGGCGACACACTTTACTAATGATACCAACTTTATTATTATGTCATTAAATTTTTTCATTTACTATGTAATTTTTTCATTTTATTCTCATAATTGCTGAATTTATATACTATTAATATATCAAATCTTTAGTATTAAAAAACGTATGGAAGTCTAGTCCTAGAAGAAATAGAACAGTTACTAAGATGCGCAATATAAATCAGATATGCAAACTATGTAATGATACTTTGCGAAAATGTGATAGCAGTGTTGAGGGATATGTATGAGAATTGAGAATCCAATAATCTATTATTAACTTGAATTTTGGATACATTTTCCTTTCAATTATTGAGCCAAAAATTTTTAAAATAAGAAACATTTTTGAAATATAAACTGAAAAATAAGGAGCATTGAATATCGATAATTTTTGTACTCAGGAATTTAAAAACTGTGATGGGAATACAATAATGCCAATAATGGCAACTATGCTTTTGTAAAATATTAATGGCATATTGACGTGTCGTGTCGGAATCACGTTTCGGAATTTCTGGAAAAGTGGAAGGAGAAAAACAAGGAAATTTGTCCGTTTTTTTAAAGAAAAACAATGTATAATTAAGTTAGTAAATTAATTGAAGGTGTAATATAAGAAATTTATAACTATTACTTCCAATGTAAAAAAATGTATGTTTGTGTATTTGTCCGGTATATAAATCGTTACCATTTGATGTATCTTTATCAAACTTGGTTCAACTGCGTGAAACGATCTCGATGAGAATGTACAAATTGTACGGGCGACGAAAGACCACCTCCAATTACAAGGGAAAAAACAAGTATTATTGTAAACTCCACTAATATATAATTGAAATTATGCTTATACTATTGAAAAAAAGGTTTTATTTTATTATTGAATTGATTACCTGGCTATTATGAAAACAATAATTTATACAATAATATTATAGAGTCATTTTCTCTCAAAAACATAACTGGCGTGGGTTTTTTTTTGTGGGGCTTTACGACTCGTCGACATCTAGGTCATTAGAGCCCTAAAATTTTGTACAGGTAGGGAAAGTGCAGTTACGCACTACACAGAGCCAACATGACTCTCGCCGCGTGTGGGACTCGCCGAATGACTCAACCATACCCACTAAAAACCCACCTGAATACAATATATCAAAACACATCAAAACATTAAGAACAAAAAATGAGAGGAGACAAAAAAGGGGCGACAAAAAATGAGGAAAATGAAAAATACCCTAGCTCTAGCAGCGTCGGGATCGAACAGAACAAGAGGTGACCAAGGAAGGTGAGAAAAGAGAAAGGAAGGAGCCCAACACAAGTAAGTGGAAGTAATACCAGACTCACCTCGGGGCCCCGTGTTTGCCAAACACGTACTTACCAGATGTAAGTCCCCTGGGGGGAAACAGGCGTGGGGTAGTTACGAATTTGAAGGGGTAATGACGGAAAGACTTAACAGCTATTTAAATCTAAGCAGTATCAGTGACTTCATTTATGACAGTAAATTGTTATATTTTGTAAAAAAATTATCGAAAATATAATAGTAATAATAAAACTTCTTTGAAAATAGTTGTGATATATCAGTTTTTTCCATATTGATTAAAATGGAAACTAGACCGTCGACTATTACCCCAAAACATATTTGTAATACAATTTAAGAAATATTTAACAACAATGATACTACTTACCCACTCAATATCACATTTTATCTTGCAAAGAAACTGTTAATAAAAAAATTATTAGATACCCGAAATGATTAATATAATAATATAAATAATTAATCGAATAATTGTAAGAATCAGTTCAAAATATATTGTAAATTTGTCCTACAATGAATTATGTTTTCATAAAAAATGGGTCAAATACTTTCGTGTTATAAACCGAAAACGTCACTGCCATAATAAAACGTTTTGCAAAACAACAGTCACGAACATCCGTATTTATCCCTTTCCCCTATAGGTGTAAATTAATTAATTAATTGTCTAAAGCAGTTACAAACTACACATGATGACGTGGAGGACAATAAACTAATTTACTCTCCGGAAGGAAGCAAGGGACCATCTCATTAATACCATGAAGGGCCTTAAGGTAGAGACGGATTTCACATACGACACTCCGAAAATAAGAATACAAATAGTTCGGTATGGGTCATAATATTACTAGAATACAAACAAATTTTTATTTGATAAAACTCAGAAACGTTATTGAACATTGTTATTATATCTCAAATATCATCGAAATGTTTAAAATGTGGGAAGTGACTTAATTCAGATAGACTGGTGACGGTGGGTAAAGTTAACTAGTAGTATTTCAGAAAGAAACATTTTCTCAGTTCTGAAGCAGTATTTGTTTGAAATTAAATATTCAGCTGATACTGTTAGTATACAAATATTTATGAGCCAATGATGGTCAGAAACTCAATCTCTGTCATACGCATGGGAATGATCTTTATTTGCCCATTTTTAATATCATCAAGTGCCAATTGCGGTGTACAGAAAATTCAAAGCTGTGAAATGAAATTTGCGGTCTGGCGTTATGCCAACTTCATGTCATTCCTGACATCTATGTTCCAACAATTGCATTGCTCTTGAAGACCTTTTAGAAATAATGTATGGTCTCATAGTTGCATCTTAGTGAGTTTGCAATGTTAAGTTTTAGTCACAATTGACTTCACATAACAAATCTATCATATTCATATCAAAAATCAATAAAAAAGATATTCCTTCACACATACTTGATATTGTCAATAAAAATACGTGTATTTTTTCGTTCTTTTAAAGATAAATAACGAGGAAGAGGGTCCTATGCATTAGTTCCTGAATCCAACAATTTTGATATTTCTTGTAAAACCAACATGTTTTATGGCTTGGTTAATAAAGTAGTGTACATTATTTATAATACACACCAATAATGCATCTATAGGAGTTTTCCGCGTGCGATAATCAACAGGAAAAGTCAGTAAACTGGTGCTTCCGCGGCCGGAGCCACCATAAACGTGTTTGTAAGGGTCAAACCGCTGTTAGTAGACCGAACTACAAACTTTTGGAGCATCTTGATGTGGCCTTCTTAAGAACAATGTCAGGGTCGTACACACATAAGTCACTTTTTTTTAGATTAGATTCTTTCTTGTCGCGTTTCCATCTTCCGACATTTCGCGACTTTTCCTGCTGCTCTCCTAATTCTGTTGATCCTTCTTTATGTTGCTCGTCCTCAATCATGTACGTGTGGGCGTTCTTATGATTCTAGCCTTTCAGATATCCTTCTATTTCCTTTATTTCGTCAATGTATTTTTTAAATACCCCATATTGCTTCTCCGTTTCAATCATATCCGGTCCCATCTCAGTTACTCCTCCAGCATTGTCAAGGTATTTTCCTCGTTCTGGTCTATACACGGTACAATCTAAAAAGACATGATCTCTCGTCTCTTCTCCTTGTCCACAATCACACAGTTTGTCATTCACCGATTTGAATCTGTGTTAGTACACCATCTGTGTTAATCTCCATGTCCTGTCAACATTTTCGCGACTCCTGTATTCGGACTGAACCTTTTTCTTCTCGTTTCGGAGAAACTTACGTCAGGCATAAACGCATATAGTTGTCTCCCTTTTGGTGATCTATTCCATTCTATTTGCCACGTGTGTATTAATATCTGTGTTATCTGCCGCTTCCATCCCCTCTCGTCACATTTCACTACTTTCCTATCCAACGCTATCTGTTCCTTTTCGTCGCATAACTGCTCTCAATACACGTTTCTGAATCAATTTCTCTACGGGTAACACTCTAACTAGTACGTTCAGCGCATCTGTAGATATCGTGCAAAATACGTTCCACTCAACCTCAACAGACAAATACGCTGTATCTGCTCTGATGCTTTTTGCCTCTGATGTGCATTCCGTAATACTTTTTGTCATATTTCACATCGGTAACAATTGGCACCATTGCTCCTTTATATAATGTTAGCAATCCCCTTTTTGGCACACTGAATTTGTTTAACCCCACCCTTAACAAAGCATAGAAGGTTTACTTTACCTTGTTTTGTATGTATTCAATGTGTTTCCTGAAATGCAAATCTTTATCCAGATTAATTCCAAAACAAATGTGGTCCTGGACTACTCGTATTTTATTTCCCTTGAAGGTTAAAGTCGGATCTCTCTTGATCGTATTTAATTTTCCAAATAGCATTTCACATGTTTTTTCTGACTCTACTTCTAGTTCAAGTAGTACACACCATTGATGACACATTTCCAGTGCCCATGTGCTTCTAGTGATCGTTTTCCTGTTCCTTGTACGAATATCACCACATCATCCGCATATGCTTATACATTGTATTCTGCGTCTCGTACTGTTCTTATCATACCATCAATAATAAGGTTCTAAAATATTGGTCCTCCATGGGACCCCTGCGGGCAGCCCTTATCCATCTCCCAAATTAATATTTTATCCCCAATATGTAAGTAAGATGTTCTATTTTCAAAATAGTTTGCCAAAATATTGTAAATATATCCATTAATATTATTGTCCTTCTGTATTTGTAACACTCTTTTCCATGATACGTTGTTAAATGCCCCTTTGATATCCAGAAACGATGCCATTCCTAGCTTTTCTGTTCTCCCTTCTACCCACAATAATAATTGTTTTATCGCATCTATTGTGGTTCCATCCAATATTCCTTTTTCCTCGATCTATCTTGTTTTGCATCAGTATTTTTTGCAGCAGCTTTCCGAAACATGGCAAGAAGCTTATTGGTCTTTACGAATTTGGGTCGTTTTTTCTATTTCACACTTTATGAAACAGTTTTATCTGTCCAATTTTCCACGCTTACGGGAATTTCCCTTGCTCGATACATGAATTGAACAACTGATGAATTTTATTTCGCATAACTGGGTAACTTGCTTTTGTAATCTCATTTGTTATTCTGCCATAACTCTGGTATTTCCTCATGGATAAAGATCTGTTTCATGAATTTCTTCTTCCGTTATCACAACACATTCTTCTATCTCCATATTTTGTTTTTCCCAATGTTCATTTTTTCCCATCCTTTGTAATATTATCTCTAACAACTTTTCCCCAGTCCCCCGCCAGCAATGTACTCCACACTTGTTTAACCTTCATTTTGTCACGTGCTATTAAATATGGGATACCCCATATATTCTTCCTAACAGTTTTATTTACGAATTCTTCCCACGACTCCAATTTACATTCCTTGATCATTTTTCGGTATTCTCGCAGTATCTTTTTATACTTCGTTTCTGCCAACACCTCATCCTTTCCCTGCTTCTTCTGCCGCTGGTATTTTCTCCTTGCCTTTGCACTTTCTTCTTTAACTCATCCAGTTCATTCTTCCACCAAATCTTCCCTGGTCATCTTTGTGTTCGAACCTTTGGAGAGCATTCCGCTGCTCTCAGTATTGTTAACTGCAATACATCTACTTCCTCATCCAAGTCTGACTCACCAGTTGGCCATATAACACTCCTCAAATAATGCCAAATCTGTTCGACATTCACCTTCCGTAATATCCACATATGTTGTTGTTTTCTTGTTTCAATTCTATCAGTGGTTATGTTGAACCAAATATACTTATGGTCGGAGGTTACACCTTCTTCCACTCGCCATCCACACACATTTATCTCAACTTCTGTTGTTGCTATTGTTATGTCTATTATGGACTTGCCCATTTAGCTTCGAAATGTTGCTATTTCCCGTTATTCTTTATAGCTAATCCATATTTAAATATTAGAGTCTCCAGCAACTTTCCATTACCATCCATATAACTTTCTCTCCATAAAGGTGATCTACCATTCGCATTCATACATATTACTATTTTCTCTCCTGTATATGTTGTTAGTAGATTTTCGATTAATCGTATTTCATCTCTACACTTCTTGTTTCTTCTTAAGTACGCAATTTCTAATATTATATGTCTGCCATTGTCGTCAGAACGTGTTATGACATACTTCGTACAATACTCTTGTAATTTTAAGACCTCAAGTTTATTGTTTATCACTACAATAGCTACCCAACCACCTTCCTCCTCAATTACTCGAGCCGTCATTTTGTTGTGTCAACTTTTCTCATTTATCTGGTGACTTTCTTGGAGACAAGCTATATCTATGGAGTTTTCCTCCATGTAATTTATTTTTTCTCGAAATGCTATAATTGTTCTCTGTATATTCTGCTGCCATATTTTAAGCTTCATAATCTATCGGTTGAAAGAGTATATTCTTTCCTGATATATATTCCGGACATGCAGTATCTGTTACCTTATGGCCATCATTTTTCCCTTTCGTTTACAATTTATAAAGTGCTTTCTGGTTTTATTTGGGCATTCTGTATATGTGTGACCCACCATTGTGCAATGGCCGCATACATAGTTTTTTTCTCGATAGACTTCGGCCTGATACCCATATCTATGGCATCGATAACATCTCAGTAGTGTGTTGCAATCCATTACACGAAAACTTTCTAATCCAATGTATACTCTCCCTTTTGTTGTTTATCTCGTATGATAATTTGAATTCAATTCTATTAAACGAGCAACTTGAGGTGTCCCTTTACGTATTGTTGTTACCTCTTTACTTGTCGTTAGAAATTCATCTTTTGTTTTTTCATCCTTAAAGTTCTGTTCATATATTGTTTCCAGTAAACCTCCATCTTTAGTCACCTCACTTCTTATCCCATGAATTTGTAACCTTGGTCGTCGTATCCGTGGTCGTTACATTTTAATATTCTCTAACGTTTCTGATTCCTTTTCCGTCTCACCAATTATTACCAAAGTACGATTTTTCCTTTCTCGCATATCCTTTATATTGACATAAGTCACTGTCGTACGTAGAATACTGCTGGGATAAGGGCTTTAATGACCTTGATGTTGGCGAGCTCTAAAGCCCCATGCAAAAAAAAAGTACCGTTGGAACGCGGTTCGTTGCGGGCAAACAAGTCCGTAACTATTGTCAAAATAAATTTAAAATATTGACTCATTTGAAATCTCAGGAGAAAATGTACTGTCAAATTGAGTATAAAATTTATCAATCAATTCTTCATTACACTTCAATTCCATGTATTCGTCGGTTTCAAATAAAATTAAACTGAAAAAATTAGTTTCTTCATAAAACTCATCAAAAATACATTAACATGATAAAAATCTGGAAGGAAGAAAAAAAATACGATGAAACTAACACGAACCACCATCGTTCGTGCGTGTAATTTCATACTGAAAATCCAATAAATCTCGTGGAAACATACCCAAACAAACACACAGCGCTCTCTTGGAAGTCACGTGGTGCTAAGTGACGTCACCCAATACTTCGACGATCGGATTCCAAAACGAAAAGAAGTCGTTAATTTGAGGAGCGAGGATTAGTAAGATACGACTGAACCTAATTGAATGTGCTGGAAGGGTAAGAAGGAGAATTCGGGGAAAGTTGGAGATTGAAGTAGAAGGCAAAGAATACTAGTTTATGTTATAATCAGTTCCTTAGTTACTAATCTCCAGTTATCTCACGAAAAAGTATTTAATCGTATTATAGTATAAGGAGTTTCTGAAAAACAATGCTTATTATAAACATGAATTGTTAACGACAATTGTTTTGCGTCGCGTTTTATTTCGAAAACAGTTACGCTTTATGGACGTCGACAATTAAATGTATATTTCTGTATAGAAACTGTATCGTAATGAAAGTTTTCAAGAGCCAAAATGTTACCAAATATTTATTTCTAAATTGAGGTTCAACCCATAGCATTATGACTTGAACCTATTGCCTTGACATTCAGTGGGTTTGTCGCTCATATTTATGAAAATGTAAAATAATGTTTTATGTTTATGCCAAGAAAGAAGATACAATTGCTTTTTCAACCTAACCTTGACTAAAGATTTAGCACATTTTTTAGAGCTCAATATTACAGAAGGACGTTATCGCACGAGGAGTTAAAATAGATATCAGATGGAATAAAGATAAGAAAAATATGTAATTAAAAAAATATATAATTTAAATAAGTCTGAAGGAGAAAGTTATAGTGAAACATTACTAATTATGAAATAATTGCAAAGGATAAATCCAAAACATCAACCAAACGAAAAATAAAATTTATGAAAAAAAGAAGGTCAAAAGGTAAGTCACTAACGTTTGTGGGAGAGCAGGTTTTAGAGAATAATCGAAAGAGGGGAACGACTAATCTGTTTTCCATCGAAAAAAAAAAAAGGATTTATGGAGAAATGATAGAACCGGAGGACATTAACTAAGATTAAAAGAACATGGTAGGGCTAATTACCCACGTCAGGTAAAGAACAAAGGTATAACGCTAACTCCTTAATCAAACGAAAAGCATTCCACAAAAGTGCTATTTTGACTCTCCTTCACCGAATAAAAATAAAATACTTGAGCGTTGTCCTTCAGAAACAAAGCCACTTACTTGCGCAGTACCCCAAGGTTCAATTCTCGGTCCTATACTCTTTTTATTGTACGACATATCATCCACATCAGATTGCAAAATGGTTCTTTTTGCTGATGACACTAATTTACTATGTAAACACGCCAACACTCAAAACGTTTTGTCTAACCTTTCGACTTGGTTCCATGCAAATCGTCCCATTGTAAACACTGACAAAACAGTGTCTATGTCATTTCACAATAGTATCACAAAATCTTTACCCCAGGTTTCTCTTTCTTTAAACGGAACACAATTAAAAACTGTTACAAATACAAAATTCTTAGGTCTCCATATTCAAGACAACCTCAAATGGAATTGTCACATTGACAATCTTAATTCCCAATTAAGCAATTTGTGTTACGCATTCCGAATCTTAGTTAACGCAGTTAGTCCACGAATTTCCCATTGCGTTTATTTTGCAAACGTTTACTCCCATTTACATTACGACATGAACTTCTGTGGTAATTCCGGTCAGAGTATTCAAACTTCCAGAATTCAGAAGAGAATAGTTCGGATAATTTGTAAATCTCACCCCCTAAACTCTTGTAAACCTTTATTTAAGGAATTAAATATCTTAACACTTCCCTGCATTTATATTTATGAACTGGTCGTGTTTGTTAAGACCGAATTACTGAAGTGCCACCCTTGCTACATGCGAAACAATCTCGTTCACGAACACAATACTCGCAATAATAATAATATTCATCGGCCTAGAGTGTCAACCACTCTTTGCCAAAAAGGACCTTATCATTCGGTAATCGTTCTATATAATTCCCTTCCCAAGAATATAAAAGATATCATGAAATTGAATCTCTTCAAATCCGCGGTTAAAAACTAGCTCCTGCACCAATGCTTCTACAATGTACAAGAATTTATTGATTTTAATAAAAGTTAAATCCGTCTGGTACTTTATCACGCCATTGCTGTAGTACTTTTTAAATAACTTATAACAATTTCAAAAAACAACTATTTTCTTGCATGATTGTGTTGTCTTATGGCTCATATTAATTTAGTTTTATGTGTACTCAACATTGGCACGTTTGTGTACATAAATTCTGTAGCCCCATCCTGGCCCGGGTTTTTCTCCGGTTTTCCTTCGGGTAGAGGCGGATTTATCATACAGGTTCTCTAGGCTTTGTCTAGGGGCGGGTCTATTGTAACAATAAATCGTGAATTTAGTGTTATTTCAATTTTTAAGCACTATACTCAGAATAATCTATAGTTCGATAATAACTTACATGTAATTTTTTGCTTAAAATTACAAACATATTGACATTCTATTAGTATTATAACTCGCAGCTAACTTTTTATCTTATCTAGGAATTTTTGCTGAAATTTTTGAATCCGCCTCTGCCTTAGGGCCCTTGATCGGAATTGATGGGATGGTCCCTTGCTTGCTTCCGGAGAGTAAATTAGTTTATTGTCTTTCACGTGGTCATACGCGGTGTACTGTTTTTTGACACTAAATTTATTATTATTACTATTATTATTAAATTTATTATTGAATAAAATATCTACGAAAGGCTTATATGATATTACAGAATAACCATTTTTAAATTCAAAGACAAAGGTTGCGGGCTGTAGATTAAAAAATTCAGAAAGTCTTCAAATCATTGAAAAAGTCTGTAGTATTTAAACGATAACAATCAATGCCTTCATGAGACGGATACAAGTTTTCTTTAAAAGTATTTTATGAATAACCTTATCTTAAATAATATGTTTCGCAAAGTTGAAGTTACGTTATTGTAACAAATTACTTTGCACCTCTTTTTTTTATCACTGAGGGAAATGTCGGTGTTTCGCAGCCTATGTGCTCCCTAATGCGTTCAACCACTTGCGTGTCCCCACCCCATGAAAGCGGTTGTGAAGGGGTGAATCAGAGGATGAGATATCAGGTCTTTGGAGATCTCAGAACTCACATTTTTTAGGATCGAGAGATTAAAGCCTTGCTGTATCCTCGTGCAGTTTGGTCAAGAAGTGAATCATGTTATCAACATGTTGAAAGTGAATGTGCTACTCTAGTCGAATATTATACAGTCGTGAGAGTGCATATAAATTTCCCTGTGACGGATTGCAACTAGCATCAGACGCCTCTCCAATAAGTACAACCAACCCACAACCGATGTCTGCTGAAAAAAAGGGAGGAGACACAATGCGTTGAAGGTATAATGATTGCCTGACCGAGCCAGGATAAGTACCATATATTTTGGAAATAATTTAAAGTTATATGTTGTATGATGGAAAAGCTTTCACAGGGTAAAATATTTTGAAATAACTAAGCAGGGACAGTATTATAACAATATTCAAACATGTTTTTTAATACAGTGTCAATAAAACTGTATACAAACTGTTGCAAATTATGGAAAAATCTGGAGAATCAAATTATGCAAAAATGTACGACTCTTTCCGTGTGTAAAGAGAAAAATAAAGAAAAAAATTCGATTTATGTGGAAGCTGAAGTCATTTAGGACTTCAAATATTTTAATCAATGTTGATAGACAGTTATATTTAGTAAAACAATTTAGTAAAATTTTTGAACGAGGAAACACAGATTTCCCACGTGTATTAACCAAAAGAATGAAAAATTCAACATATGATAATTATGATTGAATGTATATAAGCTTTGAAGAATTTTATTTATTTTTCAATTTCGAAACAAGCAGTCGAAGTTGAACAATTATAATCCACTGATTCGTCGTGAAAACGAGCCATTTTAAAATCTACACAATAAACAAATCAATAATACAAAAACATCAATTTGGTATTTAAACTAAATTTTTTTCACTCTGTTGTATTCTAGAAATATTTGTATCATTATTTTATACAACTGAATAATGGTTGATCATTATCCTAGCGCATTTACCTTAAAACTGATGTTGACAAAGCGTAGCAATACCAATTGAAGGCCCCTGTGCGTCGAGCTTCAAGTTTTGCCGTTTCTTGTTGCGACTGTATAATCTTAGACTGTGACGCTACCACTGACACTGTTCGCAGGAGATGTGACAGGGAAACGGAGGGTGTCGAACACTCACTGATCTCAGTGTACTGACACATGTTTCTCTAGTAGGTAGAATGACAAAACGGAAAAGAAATAATAGTTACACGCATTAATGAAACTAGTGGTGCTAAACCATTACACATACTTTCTCACGTACGTTTTTCCATCTGCGGCATTGTGACAAAAAATACCGAAAAAGTGTTGCGTAAATGTAATTTCGTTGTAGACAGAAAATGATGTATTTTCAATTCTGCAGTGCGTTTGCTGTCCTCCTATGTATTTATCATTATAAGAACTTTTATTTCAGTTTATGAAAAGTGTATGCTTCGTCTGCTTAGTCCATTTATTTTGCTAAATATTTTTCAAACTTCTTGAAACAGTAAACAAATGTGTAAGTGTAGCGGACATAAATTAATTTACTGGGACTATACCAAACTTTCAAGCGAAATACTGCTAATGCGGATGTAATGCGTACTAATTGTACCTTACGCACTGAAAATTGAAGCAAAATTGTTGAATCCATTTCTGACAAAAATTCAGAAGTACTTTGACGTTCATCTGAAGTACCCTTTGTTTTAAAGGAAAAACAAAACAAATAGATCTCGAGCATCGACCAGAAGTAAATTCTATTGTAAATACGAAATATGAATTAAATATATTCATCCGTTTACTCAGAATCGCTGCGCACAGACGGACGGACGTTATGCCAAGAACAACTTTTTCTGAATCAGGGGTAACCAAAACGGATATTTCCGTGAAATCTCGCTTTCGAATTTTTTCACAACTATAATACTTTATATCTACTACGTATATGAGAAAATAAAAATACATTTGAAACGAAAAGACATTTTAAAGAAAGAAATAATGTTTATTCCATGTGACGACCGTGCGAATCAGTTAATATGATCACGTTTGATTTTTGCGTGGAAGTGTTGGTTTCATCTCTGGATAGCACTACTTTACGTGGTTTTGGGCGGCTGTGCTTACCAGTGCGTGGGTTGTGAACAGGTCTGGGTACTGGACGGGAGGGGATGAAACGAGTGGGTAAGGGAGGAAACAGGGACATGTCATCTAACACACTAAACCTATTCTGAGTGAAGAGTTGGGGTGGTGTATGTGTATTTGTTCGAACCGGATGATAGCAGTTGGAATGACGGCGAGAACTCTTGAATGTAGTCCAACCGCCGATCGTGTTCTTATTGACCTCTTCCAGCGTACTGATCCTTGTGTCAATATAATGTACCAAGTCATTGTACGCCTTGTGAAGGTCAGCTTTGAATGCGTTGAGGAATGCGATTGTGTCCATTGTTGTATAATGGTTAGCAACTTAACGACAAAAGCAAATGAGTACACGAGAACTGACAACTAACACTGACAGATATTAGTATAATAATAAATTTATCACAACGGAAATTGCAAATGAGATATTAAATAAATAAACAAACAAACAAACAAACAAACCGACAACTAAAATGACAGAAATAATAATTTAGGACGACAACTGCAGATAAATTAATTCGACAATAACTAATGCAATATTATGTTAGAATGTAATGAATAACTACAAAAAAAGTCAAGAAAACAAATGGTAAAATATTGGAATAATTCTATTTACGGCGAAGAAACTTGAGCAGCGCAACAATAGAGTTTTACCATTTATTTATAAGTTAATAATGATGTAATAGCATACGCACCAGAAGATCTAAATGCACCAAAATAATTAATATTAATGCACCAAGAAGTTAAATTTATGATTCCGTTTGTACTTACGTAAACTTTATCACACATTTGAATGAAGCACTTGCATGAAAACAATATGAAATTATATTTAGTCCATTATGCTTGATAACCTTAGGAAATGTTTTTAGTGTTTTTTCATTTAATACTCACACAGAACAAATAATTTTACGCTACAATGAAAGTTACAAATACAACTACTACATCCCAAAAACTCGAAAAAATAAAATAATTAGAAAGATTAAACTGAAAAAAATAGAGAAAGCACATTTATGACCGCATCTAACGCACGGATCAAGCTAGCCAATCAGGAGCAGGCTTTCCGATTCTTTTGAGGATTACATTGAAAGTTTCTTATAGACGTAGTAAAATAGTTCTTCCACCACATCTTCACTGTTCTATGTGTTTTGAAACCTACTCACATATGTATACGCATCAGATACAAGAATATATTTTTGGAAAACTATAAAAAAGATAGGATAATTATCACATAGTTATAAGAGCCGAATACTGACACCGTGCACAGAATTGAATGATAAATTTTAAATTTAAATTTATTTATTGTCAAAAAACAGTACAAACTGCGTATGACCACGTGGAGGGAAAAAACTAATTTACTCTCCGGAAGCAAGCAAGGGACCATCCCATCAATTCCGATCAAGGACCCTAAGGCAGAGGCGGATTCAAAAATTTCAGCAAAAGTTCCTAGATAAGATAAAAAGTTGGCTGCGAGTTATAATACTAATTGAATGTCAATATGTTTGTAATTTTAAGCAAAAAATTACATGTACAAGTTATTATCGAACTATAGATTATTCTGAGTATAGTGTTTAAAAATCATAAGAATTGAAAAAACACTAAATTCACGATTTATTGTTACAATAAATTTTATATTTATTTATATCTGCATACTTTATATCTGCATTCTGCTTAGAATAAAATTTGATTTATAAAACTTGTGCATGTATTTGAAAGTCTCATCAAATGTTCAGAAAATTTCTTTTGTATTAAAATATCAAATATATTTATTACTAACTAAATAGAAATGCATTAATGTAGATGATTTGAATTCGACATTTACGACAGTTGTCGTCCTAAATGTCCGTTTTTGGATGTCCCTAATACCGTAAAAGTGGTTTTAAAAATTCCGCCCTACTGTAAGTTTTATGCTGGATAGACAGACGTACCTGTCACACAACATCAGTCTTCATATCAAACGACATAAAATATCTGAAGGACGTTTCATGGCAAAGACGTGGCCGGCCATAAAAGTTCACAAACATGTGAATAACCTTACGGTCAATGCCTCCTTGATAACATTGTGAGGTGGACAGCGGAAGTTTTAAAGCATGATATACAATATTATACTGTGGAGAAGGTTATTGTCAAGATATACACACAATTTTTAGAGTAAAAATACCTTTATCTGACATAAATATATAAGATAAAATAATGAAAGTATTAAGTTTATCAAAGAACACTTCGAAATTTACGGCTATAGAATTTTTTAAATAATGGAGAAACTGATGTAATAGTTCAGGAAATAGGAAAGAAGATATGGTGTCTTGAAGAAAATAAGTAAAAATACAATCTTTGTTTCGAGGAAAAATTTCTGAACAGCTGTCATATGCTTCTTCACATTCGAACACACAGATATAAATTATTATTTAATAATATTAATGTAAAAGAGTCTTTCTGTTTTTTTCCTTCAACGTCCCTTTAAATATTTTCTCTTACAAAATTTCCAGTCAAAACATTCAATTAAAATATTCAGCATTTATCTCTACAAATAAAGTATCAAAGTGAACACTCCCTTTTTAAATTCTATGAAATATCCTGCCAATACTTCCTTGCTGTATGCTACCATGAAAAATTTTCAACCCTGAACTGGGGGAGGAATAGTAAAATCCAACTGAAGGGCCAAAGCCTCGAAGGGACAATATCCGTCTGCTCTTTTGCGGCCTCCTTTCACCTTTATGACGGGCAATGGACGTGAATACGAAGTCTCGTGAATTTGGCAGTGACAAGTGATGGACAGAGTGAAAGCGCCCTAAAATATTTTTACTCATTTGATTATAGATACCCCGAATCAAAATACTACAGGATGGTTCAGTTAGCAGAAAAAGGAAAATAAAAAATATCAAAGAAAGAGTTTGAATTATGAAGAAGACACGATCCTTGTTTTCTTCTAATGCAATGTGTACTCTCTAATGACCTCCTGTGTTTCAAAATCGAATGAAGGGTTGAAAAGGACAATATTTTTCATGTGATATGCTAAGCTCGGAGAAATGACGAACGCAAGAACCGTTGGGTTCCGTCAGGTATAAATGTTTTACTTTAAGAGAAAATATTCTATTTGGCAGTTATAGGGAATGAAATATGTAACTAGCAGTGTCCTGGTCTAGTCTTGATCCGCTTCAGTTCGAGAATTGGTCATTGCAAACGCAAAGTCGAGTGAATACGTCATTGAAAGGAGATGACCCTAAGTGGACGTTTGAATGAGTTTACATAATTTGAGTGTAATTGATGAAAACCCTTCAATATTTCTTTGACTGTGGACGTAATTCACTATCATTTGCTTTCCAGACTCAAGGTTGAGACTAGTTCACATATTGGCTGTCTCGTGTCTTCTGCGATTCATGTAAAATCCAATTCGTTGGTAATGTGACAACAACACGCTTCTTATAATTGTTTTTCTAATTGTAGGATAAATGTTCTTCGAAATAAGTACTGTGAAAAAGACAACAATGTGCTCCAGCAATGGCTCTTCGAGCTAGTCCATTTGCCACTTGATGGACATCCGTCCAAATCGACTCTAACGGCGCTGGTCGCAACTACTTCGACAGCTGACTGACAACTCGTGTCCCTTTAGGGAGATGAGCTGACAGAGCGATCCACCGCTGTTGAAGTGCTTATTCTCTCTGTCTAGTAGTGAAGCGAGGACCACCATTCACATGAATCGCTTGTATACCGAGTACTTTAAATATATGATAGGGTTAAAACTCAAAAATTATATTATTATGTACACGCTTTTATCCGGGTTCTTCTAAACGAATAACCCACATCGAGGGTAAATGATTATTGGTATGAAAAAAATCAGCATATAATATAACGACAAGCACCTAATTTTTGTTAAACATTATAGGGTATTTAATGGACTGTAAGTGTAACAAAAATGAGCTCTTTTTGTATTAAACTTAAAGGTGTGTGTACTCCCTTTTATTTATACTCCACACACTATATCACATTAGAAATAGAAAATCACATTGAGTTTTCCCAGAAAGAAAATCATTTGATTGCAAATATCAAGGACGCATTGTTATCCTTGAGACAATAGTTCATTTTTTTGCGTGATTATATGAATCACTTATTTCTTTAATGTTTATTTGGTAATTTCTTAATAGCAATTAGAATTGGAGAAAAACTGTAGAAATTACAGATTTACACCTCTTGAGTGGAAATTAAAGCACCAAGTGAACACTGGAACTAGTGAGAACATAATGTGAGGTGCATACTTCATATTTAGGACCTTATCTATCAGAAAGCATTATTTTGAAATGATTAGAATTGTGTTCAATCATTCTCACCCTTTTTTAGTATAATGGCATAAGAAAAATTACTTCATTGTTCAAAATAATGTGAAATTTATTTCTCTGTTTTAGGATTATGTACAATAAGGGAAAACTGTAGCAACATCTACAAAATTGTACCAGAGTGGGCAACAATAGTACATCAGTTAGAAATACTTAATTATATACCTCTACCATTCTTTAAATACTTTTGGATAAAATTGAATGAGAAGTGTAATGTTTTCATAATAATTTGTCCGTAAAGTAAAGATAAAAGTTAATTAATTTATAATTATAAATATATTTTTGTAAGATTTTTAATATTTTTTTCCTCTGTGAATTTCAAACTATTGAGATAATGTCACATAGAAGTAGGTGAAGATGAATCAAGTAAAAAGTAGAGGAGCACTACACCGTGCAAGTCGGTATAAAAAGTCCAACTCATACTTATTTGGAATGAAGGAATGTATGATGACGAAGGAGAAGAGAATGGGCGAAAACACTCAAGAGACGCATATTGATTCCGTTCGCCAAGTCCGATGGACGGTTCCCTTCAACGACAGCTTTCACCATTTAAAACATTTTCCATCTGTAGTTGTATCCATATTCACCTTCCTCAAGTGTAGTGAATAGGTTTGATAGAGAGTAAATGATCAGAAGCTAGTCTATTCAAATGGTGCAAGATGTACATAACACTTTCAGCATAGGTTATACTGGTTCTCATGCGCGTTATGACCGTAGATTTAAAGATTGGAAAATAAACTATATGTTACAGGTACGCCAGGCTAAAAAATAGACGGAGAAGAGGTAAAAGAGCAAACACAAGGAAACGAAGGAAAAGAACTGTTACGTGAGAAATGCTAAAATGTTGGCAAATATGGTGATGAAAAGAGGAGACAGGAAGAGATGTATTTCATTTAATTTCGGATGTGGCTTATGTCAATCGTTCGAACCGAACAATTGGACTGTGGCAATTTTTGTTACCTTTATTTGAGTCTTATTTATGCACAAGAGAGAAGAGAAATGGTAAGAATGAAGAATAAATATGGGACAGACAACAATGGATAATAAATATATGGAAAAAAGTGTGTGATATTTAGTGATATTCGTTTGGCGGAGTTACGGGACATGGTCAATGAAGGAAGAAGGATAAGTAATTAATGACTTGTTGGATTGTAGTAGTTGGTTGGGGCGGGAAACTCCTTATAGGCAGCGAGTTGAAAACATCAGAGAAAATAAAATATCACCAAAATATTGATTAAAAAAAGATAGCTTAGACTCATACAGCGCAAGAAGTGCTTAATTTGTTCAATGTATGGGGTTCGGAAGTCCACCATACATCCCGGACTAAAACCCTCGTGACTTTGAATTGATTCCAGAGATGATTATTTTTGTGGGGCTTTAGGCTCGTCAAGGTCATTATAACCCTTCCAGAGATGAAAGAATCATTTCGCGGCATTCGCTGTTCCATAGATTCTTCCACACAGATTCATACACTCCATTTTCGAACTGTGAACACAACTGGCACTGCTTAAAGGTGTGGATGTCGTCGCTTGTTCCCCGACCACGGTATCCGCAGTTGCGACCACGTTTTCCCCTTCCGTTTCTGTCGCCAACTCTACTACAGAACCTTCACTGTCGTCACTCATCCCCTCTAAATCTCGCCTCACATTGAATCGGTCAGCCATTTTGCCTGGTAAATCACACACACGATTTCGAAGACACAAAAAATAATTTTACACCCCCAAAATACCTGTAAAAAATACACAGTATGCCCTAGTTGCACAGAAATAAACGCTATACACACAATACCAGAAAACAAAATCACTACTAATTATCAGAATATTCGTACNCTAATTATCAGAATATTCGTATCACTCTCTTTGAAATGTCGGTTCACCACGTGGTGCACTAATACACAAATTATCACAATTAACAAACTTGTAACGCAAATCTTGGATTAAACTACACAAAAAATATTTAAATAGATAGCCAATATGCCACAAAATCTCATTAATGCGCACAAAAAATATTTTTACACGGTGACCAACATACATCGAAGTCCCTGTTAAGGCGCCAATAATATCTAACGTACCCTTTCACAATATACAATGTGGAAATAAATATTGGGGGGTACAAGTTATGATAATATAATTAAATAATAAAGTTCGGACTTCAGATGTGAATGAACAACGTATATTCCGATAATTGAACAATTTACATTTATAATTGTTACAACATTCAAATAATCCCCACATAAAATTACAGAACAAATGTGATAATCTCGTCGTGTACAAATTGTTTTACGTCGTTCCTAGCTCACCAAGCATATATCGTGCAATTAC
Source organism: Laupala kohalensis (assembly GCA_002313205.1). Taxonomy (NCBI): domain Eukaryota; kingdom Metazoa; phylum Arthropoda; class Insecta; order Orthoptera; family Trigonidiidae; genus Laupala; species Laupala kohalensis. The sequence goes on along the minus strand of NNCF01130849.1, from coordinate 276,447 downwards.
ATTTAATTACAACCCTGAAATTTAATACAATAAAAGATTCTGTTCAAAAAACTAAACACGTAATGAGCTCTTATGATTCTTGATCTTTAGATTTGATTTAAAGTTCATTGATTTACATTACTTTTTTTATCTTCTTTCTTCTCGGGTTTTCTTCCAAAATAAATTACATTAAACTCCGAAAATAATTATTTCATGCCAATTTCTTCCGTTAAGAATACTCTTTAGCACCAAATTACAATAGTTAAGTTACGTTCCCTATCTCGCGAACACACTTGAATAATGCTTGCCTCACAGAGACAGATACTCACAAAGTCAAATATTTCTTCAGAAATCGTCAGGTGATTGTACCAACCAAAATACTGCTCGTTCAGGACAAGC